>JARFJB010001333.1:0-29646 GCA_036346205.1 Vesta saturnalis
TGCAAGATACGACAAAATTGATAAGAACTAAATTTGTTCCCTGATTTATGCAGAATAAAAAAGGTTCTATGTATATTTTACGTATGAGTTATTAATGATTTATTGAATAAGTGTCTTGTATAACGGCCATCTTGGATGTATGACGTCACAAAAACCAAACGGCGCAATTTGAAAGCAAACACCCGGTACTACACTATTATGTAACATATAACAAAGGGATTCCCCATGTTCGCACCTCACCTTCACAAAAAATCCCACGGAATACTTTATGCTCCAGAACTAAAAATAAAAATTTAACATTCATTTCTTGCAATGACGAGTCTACACTATCTATGTGCGACTTTGTAGTAGTTTCAAGGGCAACAAATAGAGGCACCACTTATCAGTGAAATTAACGTAAATTTGCAAACAATTTGAGAAAATTAGGTAACAATGGGAAGGGCATATTGTGAGAAATAAGGATTACACATTTGCTTCACATAAAAACATTGCGCCGATTTGAATTTAGGAAAAATAAAATTTTGTGTATATTGCGCATTAAAATAAAAGATACATTTTAATAAAAATGAACAGGACCGTCTTTACAATTCAATTTACGAATTTTCATTGGTTAAGTAAATTATCCCTTCTAGTTTAGGGATGAGAAGTTATAAATATAGGTGCAAAATTAGGAAGGAGAGAGTTTTTAATTCAGCTGCCTAAAAATACAGTCGCAGCTCATGTAAATTTTCAATGTTCAAGTAGTGACATTGAAAACCAGGTGCGGCCATTTTGTAAAATAATTACAAATTAAAAATTGTCGTGTTATTAATATAAAGTTACAAGGCCATTTAATTTACGAAAAAGTTGAACAACAGTTAGTTGTAAATGGAAGGCCTAAAGATTGTTAATGACAATAACAATTAAAAAATTAACACTACCTTAGAAGGCAATTGGTTTAAATAATTACATGTTAAATAGGGATTGTAAATGTAATTGATGTCATTTTAAAATTATGACCTAAGTAATAGCTGATGACAACTCTGTCGCAAGTTATATCGAATAATTGAACAAATAAACTCTAATTTGGTCTGTCAAGAGACCAATGAAGAATTGGTAATAGAAGAACGGAAATGCAAATTATTGGTATATATCGTAGTGGAGGACTATTATCGATAATAGACTAGATATCGTTAGTCCAGAACAAGACTGGTCTAACTCAAAAAAATTCGATTTTGAGTTTTTTGCACGAACTATCTTCAAACTGCCTCTTCTATATCTGTGCAAGACCGTTTCTTAAATAACTTAGTGGATCACCTCTAGATGGAGCGCGAGTAAGTGAGCCATCTTGAATTTTTGTAGGGGAGGCCGTGCAAAACTGAATCATCTCAGTCGATCCTGTCACACGACGGCAGACGGTGCGTTGCTATTGTGCAATAGTGGATTATTGTGTGTGTTACCGCACCGTGCACCATAAGCCGGGCATTGAAATTTCACATGTTTTGAACCGCACCAACCACATAAACGACCTGGATTTATTGGTTTATTGTTGAAAGCTGAAATTTTAGGACATCTTAAAGAAAGTATTTGTCATCAATTTTCAGTCATTTCCTATTATTATAATTTTTTAGATTTTTCAAAAATTTAATTTTTCCAAAACCTTGCCCAAAAATAGTACAGAATACGGATGGTTACTCCCATAACCCCAAGTAATTTAAGATATAAAACACATTATTTATCAATTAAATCGAAATGAAATATTAATTCAACTATCTTTATTGATAATTAGATAATAATAAAAGGTAAAAATGATTATTCAGTAACACAACGGTGCTCAGTTACTGCATGTTCATTGCAAACAGGCTTTGAACAATTTGAACATAGGTTATTTGATTTCCTTTTTCGTTTCTCCAGCGACTGGCACAGGTGGCAACTCCCTTGAATCGTTTTGGGGGCTCGTTGCTCACGAGGAGCCAGGGCAGCAACAGGAGTAAGTGGGACAACAGAAGGTAGTTTTCGTTGAAGCACAAATTCAATGGCAACGCGAGTTGTACCACGGTGAATAAACCAACGGATTCGAAGCCCTAAATTGAATGTTTTCCATACATAGTTCTCTGGCCAATAGAGTCAAAAAATATTTTCGGTATTTTTTGACTTCATGTGGATGTAACTCCTTGTAGGCTATGTAAGACGCAAGAGCTGCCACATCCAACACATTGAAAAAAACCGCTAGTGGCCATCGATTTGTTTTGCGCTTACATGTGTAGTTGCTCAACATCCGATCAAAAATGTCAACGCCTCCCTTCGTGGCGTTATAATAGTCATTTATTTCTTCAATGACTTTTTCTTTATGACGAACCATCTCACGTACTTGGCCTGATGTGCGATGCATGCTGCTCAGGAGATAAACAGCACGCTCTTTTTTGGTGACGACCGAAAGCATAGTACACCGTTCCCCAAAAGCATATCGGGCTGTACCGACGTCATCCGTTTTTAGTGGCCTCAGTTCTTGCGAAATGAAGCTTTTATTCTGGCGAACTGTTCCGACTAAACTTAGTTTCATCTCATAAAGAGCATTCATTAGGTTGAATGACGTGAAGAAATTGTCTGTGGTTACATTTCTTCCAGATCCTGTATAAGCAGAAACCAATTTCTTTACAACCGATTCTCCAAGGCCGGTGGCTGGTGCTTGGCCTGGCTGTTTTCCTTGGTACACCTCTCCTCGTAGAGGGTATCCCGTTTCGGAGTCGCAAACCCACCAAGATTTGATGCCATATTTAGCTGGTTTGGAGGGCATGTATTGTGTGAAACGGGTGCGACCCCGAAACGGGAATAACTGTTCATCTACAGTTATGGAGTCGTTGGGGTAGTAAATTTTACCCAAGCGGTCATTCAACATCAGCCATAGCTCCGATATTGGTGCAAATTTGTCCTGTTCCATCCGTTGATTTCGAGTTCGGGGGTCATCCAAATGAATGTATTTCAATAATTGAACGAATCGATCTCTACTCATCGCGGCTCGATACAGCATTACGCTATCTTTCCTCCATAACTCGTGCAATGCATAGTCGTTCCATTTATCTTTTCCTGATAATAACAATAGACCAATGAAGGCATCTAATTCAACTGGAGTAAGAATCTGCCAAACCCGTCTAGTTTTGTCTGGATTTTTTTCATTATATTCAGCGACATCTTTTTCTCCTCTTTTATTGGTCCAAAGAATAATTTGGGACTTCAGCGACTCCGTAAATATTGAAGAGAAAATTTGTTTTTTTTTCATGGTAACGTTGACATATCCTTGGTCAACTCCGCCTGAAAGAAAATAAATCAATGAGTAAATGAATCATTAAATATTTTATGATATCCTTACCTCTTTTCGTCATGATATTTATTGATCTTGCTTGCCTAGATGGGAAAGGTAAACATCTCCATTCGATGTTATCTTTGGACGTCATAAACAGAGGGCCTTGCATTGCTTCAGCTTCGGACATATCGACGTCCTCACTCTTTTCCATTATGCTTTCTTCTATGATGACATTCTCATCCGGAACAAGAACTTCCACTTCTATTTCGTGGTCTTCACTCTCCGCGTCTGATGCATCGCAGTCCTGGGGAACCCAATCATCGTCGTCTCCGACATCATCCACAAAACTAGTCTCTTCCTCGGAGTCACTCTTTTCACAAAGAAGATCTATATCTTCTTAGATCAATCTGTTTGTAAACAAAAAATAATGTGACGCGCATTCGTAAGCAAAAAAAAAACGGTATAAAAAAACATACTTTCCCATACGCAAACGGCCATGAGCTGTCCACGGTAAACGGTCTAGACGATCAATAAACGAACTGACAATCACAATAAACAATAACAAATATAAAAAACATAAACAAACATATCACTATTAAAAATGACCAAATTCTTACCGGCGAATTCGAACAGAACATCCTCTGGTTGAGGTACTAGGACCTTCTTGGTCACTCATTTTCACTTTTTTGCTAAAAAAAACCACATAAAATAATTGGTTTTATACAAAAAAATATTAATAATTTATCCTTTAATCACTTGAAACTATTTATATTCTTACACACCTGAATTTAAATTAATTTAAATCACAAAAATTCTAAAAAAATTGAAATCGGATAACTATACGTGTTGCACCGACAAAGTTATACTGAGTAATGAATACGAAACAAAATCCGAGAAGGAAGAACAGGTTCCGATAATACACACGACCAATCAGATGCAAGCGATGCTCACACAGCAGCATATATAATCAACAGACCTGCTTCAATTCATCGTGTACTATTTCTATTTATAGTGGGGTTACTCCCGTAACCCTTCAGTAGTCAGTGCTAAAACAACAAGAAAAAAATCGTCCGTAGCTCTTGGGTTAATATGTGCTTCAGTTTGTACTGCTGCCTTACAGATTGTAATTGCCTTGTTTAAACTTAAGTCTTCCTTACGTAACAGTTCATCTTTTGTTTTCGGATTAAATATATCACACACTATTCGGTCTTTGATTAAACCATTTTTTAACTCTTGAAATTCACAATTGCTCGCTATTTTCCTTAACTCGTTTAACTGTTGGTCAAACGTTTCATTTTTTTGTTGGGTTCTCGTGTTGAACTTGTGTCATTCAACACTAACTAACATTGGTTTTTGGTAAAAAGTAATTTTGTAATTTTGTAATAATTTTACTCGGATCCTTTTTCTGCTTCCGTTACACCTATGCCCGTACCTATAGTCAGTACTTGAGGCCGGCCTCGAGCTTAAGCTCAACTTGAGATACGGTGCGTATATACTATAAACAAATCTCGAGCACGGAGTGAGGTTAATGCGCTTGCGTGACTTGAGTCGTACTCAAGTCCACTACAAAGCAACCTTGAGCTCGACTTCGCATATGTTCGGGTTCTATCGACAGGTTCCGTTGTTTAAATTTTGTTTACTTTGTTTTTAATTGAATTGTTGCGATGGATAATGAAAATCTACAAGATTTTGTTGAATTTATAGACATCGTTGATGAAATGCCGAATACACGCGTGCCAAAACAATACATCAGAGATGCGGCAAATCCTATGAATTTCTATGGTGAAGAAGATTTTCGCAAGCGGTATAGATTCTCTAAAAACGTGATGAGAGACATTATTATTCCAATTGTAAATCCCAATTTACATAAATTAAATAATAGAGGATTACCAATCCCCCCACTAATTCAGTTGTTAACAACTCTCCGCTATTATGCAACTGGAAATTGTCAAGTAAGATAACTCCATTAAAATTCATATCAAAATAAAGGTACTTATTTTTTTTTAGTTGGTGAGCGGTGATTTAAGAGGAATAAGTCAGCAATCTGTGTCTGCAATGATTAAACGGGTTTCTGAATGTATTGTAGAAAGGCTTCCAGAATATATACATTTGCCCAACACACTGGAACAGAAACAACAAAATGTAATTATGTTCCAGAATGTATCTGGATTTCCTGGTGTTGCAGCATATTTGGATTGTACACATATCAAAATTGTTATTCCTGGAGGTGATAATGGAGAGGTATTTAGAAACCGAAATGGTTTTTTTTTCATTAAATGTACAGGTACTGTTTTTCATACATTTTGAGAACATTTTCATATCTTTTATATTATAGGTTGCTGTGGGACCACAAATGGAAATGATTGATATAGTTGTACGACATCCTGGTTCCACACATGATAGTGTTATATTTGATAGGAGTTCCTTAAGGGTACATTGTGAACGTGGAGACCTGGGGGGATTGTTACTAGGTGATAACGGATACCCATGCAGACCATATTTATTAACCCCAGTTATACATCCCGGTAAATATAAACCAGATGTATCTAGTACAAATATTTGATGGATGCGTCATTTTAACAGCTCTAAATTTATTGATTGTAATCAAACAATTGATTATCAACAAGCACGTTAACCAAATTTCAAGATAGTGTATATGTATGCATTGATTTTCTAAAGTAATATTTTGTAGGGAATCAACATGAAATAAGATATAATGGGCACACAAAAGAACCAGGAATATTGTGGAAAGGGTTTTTGGAGTATGGAAAAGACGATTTCCTTGTCTACATAGAGGTATTACTACCAAATTAGAGACGAGTCAAACTATTATATGTGCAACAGCTGTTCTTTACAATATATTAGTAAGGTGCAAAGAAAACTTCATTGATGCTGCATTGATGTTGATGTACATGTGGTAAATGATAGACAGTTTTTAGAAATAATTTTATACAAAATCATTTTTAAGTTCTCTCAAGTAGCTTAATTTGAATTTTTTTTTTTTTTTTGATAAAACAAATAAATTCCTAAGATACTTGTCATTCAAAGCTAATATCACTTGACCTAATAATTATATTTACATATTTACAACTTCACTTTACTCCAAAGCAAATTTCAGCTCAAACCATTAAAAAGTAGACGTACTTACTTATTTTGTTCCAATTGCATTTTAATGTTTTGTCTTTAGGTGTTTATTATACCAATTGTACTATGACTTTTTAGAATTATTTTATCGTTTAACTCGTATGTATTAATTTATTTATATTTTGTATTAATATTTTCTGTTTAATGGATGAAGTCCACAAATAAATAACATTAATGTATTTCAAATCATAATCCACACCAATCAATAAATAAACGAATTATTCATTAAAAAAAATTATTTTAATCATGATATGCATATAATAATTATAAACAAAGTTTATTCTTAAATAATTGCAACTGCAAAGCTGCCAATTCACTTTCGGTCTCAGCTTTTTTTGCGTATAGCAATTGCAGTGTTTAATTGCTCATTTTCTATTTTTAATTTTATACTATGCAGTTCATTCTGCTGTTGAATGCTTTGTTCAACTTTTTGTGTCCGTAGACTTGCCTCCATCTTCACAAAATCCATAGCTTTGTGTTTACCTACAATAAAATGATCTAAGTACCTATATTGTTTTCACTGTTATCAATAATAAACTTAATTAAATATAAGTCAATAGTTCTCTTTTGCAGATGATGTGATAGAATCATGCATCTTCTATTGTGCTGTGGTGTTGATGCCTCACCAGTAGTAGCAACATTTGATATATTTTCAGAACCTAAAATTTTAGTGTTGTAATATCCCAAGATAATAATACAAACAATATTACCTGAATAAACGGGTAGTACATACGCATGGTCTTCCAAACATGAAGATGTAGCATTTTCATAGGTAATACCACAAGAGCTCAGATTTAGCCGGATATTTTTTGAGGTTGCTTTCGAATACTTACTTTCATTGGCAATTTAACGAGAGCTGTTTTGACAAAATCACGAGAGCGTAGCTCGAGTGATTTTGAAAACAGCTCGAGCTAAATTACCTATATGAAAGTAAGTATGGGAAAACATTCCCAAAAAATATCCTGCTAAATCTGAGGTCGAGTGGTATTTGGTAAGACAATTCCATGAATAGACTGGTTACGTTCAAACTCAATTCAAATAAACTTTATTTAACAAACTAGAGAACAATAATTATTTATGAAAGCAATACTTAAAGAACAATTATTAAATACACAGTTATTGTATACAATTTTTCCAGTCGACGTTGACTCCGTTATTGACGCAGATCTCAAAGTTGTCACAAGATTTGAATGATGTTCTTGATCAAGTTGTAAGTAAGGTTTTATGGACTGTGAAGAAGAATGTCCGGTGATTTTAATTAATTGTTGCTCGTTAATGCCTGCTTTTGCTAAATTTGACACAGTGCTGGAGCGGTGAGAATGATTAGAAATTTTTTTATTTTTAATATCAAGTCCGATTTTTTTAGCTGAAATTTTCGTCCACTTAAGAATTTCGTTGATTCCTATAGGGACATTCTTGTACCAACCTTTTGATGCATCATTTTTCCAAAACGGATTAGGAGTTAAAAAAAATCTATCGGTTGTAATATGGTTTGGTCTATGTGACATGATTTTATAAAACAAAGTTACTGGGCATATATTAGAGTTTTCTGGGTTCTTTATTAGCCATTTACTATCAGTACACTTGTTTGAGCCACCTTGACTTGTTTTAGAAAAGACTGTATTATATTCAATGCGACCAGTTCAATCGCCATTATTTGATTTTTCTTCTTTAAAGTAGTGCACCTTACAATTCGCTGCCTCACCTCCTCGCCAAGCTAATTCATAGGCAGCGATATGAAAAAATCTTTTTAAAAGACCAATCGGATTATCTTCATTCCATATTAGTGCCATTTTAACAATTTCACTTTTGGTTAACGCAACTGAACTATTTTTACGTTTTTCTAAATTACTTTGTAACTTTTTTCGCCTAGAATTACGCGCATCGCGGGATTTTTTCTTTTGTATTTGCAGGTATACAATTTTCAATTTCATTTCTGTTTCACATATATTTCCAAATCTCGACATATTTGTTAATTTTTATAACTATTGATCAACTATCAATATTTAAAATAGTCAAACTGACGCGACGCTTCATACATAAAGATAAATGCTTGCGTTGTTATGGTAACGTAATTTATCCGATTTTTTTATCCAGTTTCATTTCTGTTCCTTCCTATTTATCCGATAACAAACTACGATTTTTGTAATGTTAAATGACATTTTTTATATATGAGTGGAATTGTCAATATTATTTTTTATTTCTTCTAAAATAAATCAGTTACAGTAAGACAGGTAACAAATATGCAATATCTACATTACTTACGGGTATTTTTTATATCATGTTAAGTACACATCAGCATGTGGTGCAGCAGCATCCACTTTTTCTTCAGGTTGTGGGCCACCACCTGTTAACAGCCTATAAAATTTATATTCTGTAGTTGCTTTCCTTTTCTAAAAAATATATACCCTATATTTTTGAAAACATTGCGCTCCTTTTAACACCGATCAAACTACCTTGGCAGTTATATTCTTGAGCAACAATTTCCCAAACTTGTTGTTTTTGGTAGACGGTTGTGGTACCACTCTTCTTATTTTCAGTAACATTTTTGTGGGCATCCACTAATTATGCCAACAACAATTTTTCTTTTTCTGTATAAGCAACAGATTTATCAGCTAAAAATATAAACAAGTCAGTCACCTACTTATTAAATACAGTTGTTTCTTACATGTATTCATTTTTATATCTCTCCAAAATTGTTTCTTTAATTAATTAAAAGTAATCGTGAGAAACAATAACAAAAAATAATAAAACCATATGTGAATAATATACACAATAATATTCAGGTTATGGTACAGTTAACCGAAAGCAGGAAACTCTGATTTGTCAAAATCACTAGAATCTGGGTAATACTTTTAGTTCTGTGAAGCGATAAAACAAAAGTTACGAAAAACCTCGAGGCCGATCTCAACAACCGAGAATTCACGAAGTCCGGACTATAATACACAGCACAAACTTGAGACCAAGTCTGACTTGGCACGCCTCAAGTCAGAGTTTGAGTCGGGACTATAGGTACGGGCACTAGTGTTTCAATTATGTCCAATGTTTCTTCACCTATACAGTGTAGTAATGCAGCTGCTTGTACTTTCGATTCCTTTTATGTACATCCCGTTGCAATTGAATATAAGTTAAATGCATTCTTAAACTTTTTCCAGTTAATTCCTTGGTGGTCTCCTTGCAGTGATATTGACTTAGGTTGCTTTAAGTTTTCCATTTTCCATGAAAATATCCTTGATAATCCAGTAACCTAGAAATAATGTACGTGGTCTTAACCTCAAAATTTAAATCTTCTAATATTTCGTAAATTCTTTCCTTTTTTCATTTTCTTCAATTATTTAATGATTTTTTCGACTGCGCCATGTTATAATAATTGTAATGTTATTTATTAATTTATTTTAATGAACGATTACACTAAGTACATGTGTGGTCTATGCCGCATCTCATATTTTGGAGAAGAGTGCGTTCATTTAAAATGAAAATTTAACTCAGCATAATTGATATTTAATGTATATTGAAGCTATTCTTGATTTGTTTGTAAAGATAAGAAAAGAATCAAAAGAATTTTGCAAAACAACTTTTTTACATAAATTAAAACCGCTGCCGAATCTGCCATAATGCTTTCTCATATATGTAAATAAATAACTAGAAAGCCCATAATACCTGAATTCGAGTCATGTCGGTTTTTAATCACGATAATCCCCCATCTTAGATCCGTCATTTTGAACTTTTTCGTTTTGACAAATGTTTTACTCTTAGGAATCTTAAAAAACCCCAATACCCGACTTAAAAAAAATTGGTTGATAAATAAACACAATAAACCCCCATCCCTAAAAATGGTTTTTTTATCGATAACTTTAATGATTCAAAAGATATCGCGCACGCGCACACACAATCAGACACAAAACGTTCCGAAATGTCACAAAAAAAACTGAAACCGACTACATACCTTTCTTTTTACACATACATATATGGGAAAGCAATACACACTACAATTATATTTACAAATCAATTAAATTTACAGGTTTTTTTTTAATTTTTATGAATTTCTTATATCTATCCCTAGCTAAGTTCTAACATGTCCAAACTTATTTTTCTTAATATTGACATCTTTTCACTTTAAGGATTTATTTATATTTCTCACCCATACAAATATATAAAATTTTGTTAAGTATGTACTAAATAAGTTCTTAATATTGTGGGATTTGCAGCGAAATTATATTATATTTGCAATATTTATCTATGTAGAATTTTAGATTAAATGAATATTTTGAGAAAGGATTTGAAAGTGTTGTTGATGGACGAAGAAGCGCCTTGTGGCTATATGCTTCATTAATTATTAAGGAGAATTCAGGACTGTTTCCATCTTGTGTCAATAAATGTTGTCTACATTCTTTACATATTCCAATCTGTTTTAATATCCTTTTAGCCACAAATCCCGCAATATATGTATGTAAATTAGTTGATAAAATATTTGTAGGATTATATTCTTTAGTTTCCACTTTTGGCATGTGTATTTGAACTGCCGTCTCTATATTTATTTGATACCGAGGGCTTAAAAAGTTTTTAAATTGTCAAGGACCCCTTCACGCCCCTCATCTTCACAATTTGCCCCTGGTGACTGTGTCCCCATAAAGTTATTAATAATTAGAGACACATAACTGTAGCCAAATTGAGAACATGTGGGGTTTATGTTCCTCACTCCCTGACTTCTTATTTTGCAAAAAAAGTTCTCTAAACCATCTTGGTTCAGGTTTCTCGGCAACATAAATGTAAAACCCATGTTTTTTAATTGAGCCCATAAATATTTTATGCCTTTTATTGTATGAATCCAACTTGAGACAGATGGCGGCACAAAATTTACACCTGTTGGTTTTAGAAAAACTAATGATTCCAGAATGCATGGTGTATGGTATTTTCTTCTACAGCACATCTTAAATACTTCCCATGTGTGGGTTCAATAATGCAGCTGTTAACACTATCAAATAATTTATCCATGAACAGTGCAAATGATGCAGTTGCTTCAGCATTGCCTGGTAATATATTCAACCCTGAAACAAGGGCACAAACAATAAGAGCATTTTCAATGCAAAAAAAATAATAAATTTTATGTGATTAGCAGTATTAATATTAAGTATGACAGTAATAAGATTTATGAAAAATTACCTGTTTGTGTAAGGAATTTAATATTTGAAGCTACCCTTTGCCTGAAAATCTGTGCAGCCAGGTTAACCTTCATTTTGTTTATTTTGGTTTCATAAATGTGGGCGTCATTAAGGGAATAAAATAATCTGTAGTCTATATCATCTGGGTTATCAGATTCGTATGCTGCCACAAAGACCTTCCACGATGCTCGCTGGGGTTCATTAGTTTTTCACTTAAACTGTGCATCAGTTTTAAGCAAGTTATTTCTTATACCCTTCAACATATGAGGAGGGTCATACAACGGCACAATTTTTTCTCCATTATAAATAAATCCAAACTTTTTAAATTCAATGTTATGTCTGAGGTAATTTTCCCTACTTTGTCGGCATAATTCATTAATAGCTGCTTTATTTTTGGAGGCCTGGTCGCACACTGTAGCCACAACTTTCAAACCAGTGTGTTGTGTGGCTGTTATTACTCATTTGTACGAATACCACTCTTCACATAGTAATATATCAATGGTTGCTTCCATTTTTTTCTTAATCCGTTGGCCATAAAAACTAGAGCATGATCCGCGAACTTTCATTTTCTTTCACCTCCTAAATCTTCAAATCCTTCAATAAAATCATATTTTAAATTATAATTGAGTTCTGCAGATAAGGACACTTCATCAAAAGATAAGCAACATACTGTATCTTCTTTAGACATCTTTGTAACCGCTGATTTTAAAGAGTCGAAAATCAAATTGTTGATTCCACACCTTACGCATATTTTTCTCAATAGACTTTTTAATGTTTGTTTAGAGGGCAAAGCGAATATAGTCTGTAATAATTTGTAATTTTTATTTGAGTTTCGGCTTAAAGTTAGGGCCAACACCTTTTCTTCTTCACTAAATCTTCTACCTTTAGGTTTCATCTTTTGATGTTTTAACTGCGACATGATGAATGTATATGTAGTTTTGTTAACAGAAGTTTTAATAAATTCATCTGAAGTGTAGAGATTGGTGGCCTGTTCCAGGCGCAATTTATAATCTTCAAAGTCCTTGATAAGTTGCCTTAACATCGTCTGACTGTTCTGCATAATTTTTGTTTGCGTGGACTTAGCTGGGCAACTTTCGTAGCAGCAATCTCCGTTTTAAATCTCTACGCGACTTTGGGGTTCTGCAAATTGGTAGTGCTAATGATGGTCCTGTTGGTGGAGCTTGACTTCTCACATGTGGTTCTAAAAAGTAAAGTAAATGTAAGTATTTGAAATATTTTCTTACTTATTAAAACAAAAATAAATATTAATTGAGAGATCAAAATTCAGAAAGTTTCATCAAATCTTTTGAATAGCATGAATGAAATTTATTTTCTAAGAAAACTGTTATTCTTTTTTGGTATGCAAACTTTTTTCTTTCACTATCAGCACATTACTTACCCTGTTAAACTATATTTTATGATACTAAAAAAATGATGAGCCATCTAGAGAAAAATGTAGTAGTATAGTGATTTGTTGACAAACAAGATCAATTCTTTATTTATAATTAAGGCCTTCTGTTGAATAATTTCAGGAATCTGAGGGAATATTCGTTAATATTAAAAACTAATTGCTAGGGTGGTTTTTACACCCTACATTACATTTTAATGCTTGAGATTCAAACAATGCTCAGAGAATAAATCTTACTTACTTTGTTAATTAATAAATAACATATTACCTGTCGAACAGGATGGCCCTGGCACAAGTGATAGTAGTTCATCAGTAGATGTAGAAGGTTGCTCTCTAAGAACAATTTCAGTAGACAAAGATCTAATAAATGAATTGTTTAGTGTAGGTTCATCGTTGTATCCTGCAACACATATTAACTTATATTAATGACAGTGTTCAAATGGTTTTCCTATATCTTATGAATATGTTTAACTGAAAACCCATTAACATTTTGGTTTTGATGGAAAAAAATGATTATTTAAATTTTATTAGTTTCTGACGTACATTAGGTGGCAAATAATAATTAGGTGGCTATCTACTGTTAAAGATTTATAAGAAGAGTAATAGGATATTTGTATTTTTTAAGTAATTTACACAAACAGCTTTAACCGATTTTTACAGTTACTACTGAACCATGTTTCTGAACTACAGAAATTGACATATTGTACAGGTTGTCCCATTTTGGTTGTCCTCGCAGGGGGTATCTCAGTTATTAGCAAAGATACAGAGATGCGGTTTTCGCGAACGTTGGCTACTTTTTTGTGAAACGAAAGATGACATAAACAGAATTACTCTAGCTCTTCTCATTTTTGAGATACAGGGCGTTTTTGAAAAAGTTGCATTTTGAGACAGCCCCCGTATCTCAGCTATACGATAACTTATAGAAAAAGTGAAAAGTGTTCTTTATATAATTTTTTCCGTAGAATGCAGTGCTGTTTTCAGAATGAGTATACGTGGTCAGGTCAAAAAGTTATCGGGATCAACTTCATTTTTTTAAATGGGACACCCTGTCTATTTTCTCATAATTAAATTTCTCTTGTTCTAAGCACTTCAAATATATATAACAATTATCACTTATTTTGATAAATAGCGTAGTATTTTGTATTATTAACTGAATTTCTTAGTAGGCTTTGAATTCGTAATCTTCTATTGTTTTTTTTTGTGCCTAATATAGAAAACCATCATTATGTAATTATATGTCATTGAAGAAGATACAAATTTCGGCAAAATAATTTATTTTATTTCCAGAATTGTTGATTTGAAACTCATATAAATATTGGATGTATTTATTTATAAATTTAGAGACAAACGAAAATAAGAAGAATTAAAATTTTATAAATATTGCTCAATTTGCTGACCATTATGGTCAAGACAAATCCTACATCTCCGAAGAATTTCTTGAATGGATCTTAATAAAAATAGGGTCTTAAACGTAGTTCTTCAAAGGCTTCTCTTGTAGCATTCATCAAAGCTTCTTGAGTTTCATACCGTCTTTGATAAATTTTATTTTTAAGGTAGCCCCACAAAAAAAAATCTAAAATTGATAGGTCTGGGGACCTTGCTGGCCAATTAACTGGTCCATTGTTACCAATCCAATGGTTTTGAAACATTGTATTGAGGTAATCTCTTACTAGTCTTGCATTGTGGCAGGTGCCCCGTCTTGCTGAAAATAAACCTCTCTTAGCTGGGCTAACGGAATATCATCAAACAATTCTGGAAGGCAAATGTCCTAAATTTCCAAATATCGTTGATGGTTCAAATTGCCTTCAAACATGTAAAATGTTAATCTGCCTCCTAAAATGAAACAGGACACATTGAACCCAAACCTGCCTTGCTGCTGACGGATCACGGTAACATGCCTTTCAAACGATCCGTGATTTTCCAAATTTTGTTTTAACCTAATGAATGTTTTTTACACGGTTGCCTTCTTTCCGGAAATCTATAATATTCACATTTTATTTAACTCAAATGATGACTAACATTCCAGTAAATATAAATACCTTTCAAAATATATTGCCTTCGCTTGCTCTGCATTAAAATTTGTTTGGTAATAAAGCCCAATCATATCTAATTTCTCATAGTTCTCGTACCCTAAATTATTCGCCATGGTTTGAAACTTTGTAAAAATTCAAAATAACGAAAAGAATATTGAAAACTTTACTAACAATAAGGATCTCAACAATCAACAAATTTGCAAATATTGACAAATGTCAAAAAAATGAAGTTGCCATGGTAAAACAATTGCAGTACCAAAGGCCACTAACAAATCCAGTTAATAATTTGAAATACTGCGCTATTTGTATAAAAAAATTATGAATGCTATATATATTTGAAATGCTTAGAACAAGGAAAATTTAATTATGAGAAAATAGACAGGGTGTCCCATTTAAAAAAAATGAAGTTGATCCCGATAACTTTTTGACCTGACCCCGTATACTCATTCTGAAAACAGCACTGCATTCTACGGAAAAAATTATATAAAGAACACTTTTCACTTTTCTATAAGTTATCGTATAGCTGAGATACGGGGGCTGTCTCAAAATGCAACTTTTTCAAAAACGCCCTGTATCTCAAAAATGAGAAGAGCTAGAGTAATTCTGTTTGTGTCATCTTTCGTTTCACAAAAAAGTAACCAACGTTCGCGAAAACCGCATCTCTGTATCTTTGCTAATAACTGAGATACCCTGCGAGGACAACCAAAATGGGACAACCTGTACAGTAAAACTCCATCATAACGTATACACTTATAAAGTACCAAATAAATCCCGACAGTTGTTATGGAACTTTCAATAGTTTATAATTTTTTGTGAATACAATGCATGGGCCAATACTATAGGCAGAGGGTGAAACTGTTTAATGCTGTTGAAGTTTTTGAATGTATTTCACACTTCCAATGTAACTTATCAATTTTGAAGGTTCCTTCTTGTACGTTATCACCAAATTTTACTGTATTATTATAATCACTACCTTACCTGGTAAACTAAGAGTTCGAAAACTCCCTTCTACAAGGGAGTCTTTGACATACCCTTGATAACACAACATGGTGCAAAGTGATGTTCACAAATTCAGTAATTTTTATATACAACAGATGAATCCATTTTCACCAATTTTTCACTGCCAATTCGAGAAATCCAAATTGAAAATGCCTACAACAAAATATTAAAGCCATTTAGTATCAGCCAAGACAACATAAATTGAGAAAAATATAGTTATCCTTTAGCAACAGTCTAACAATGAATGTTTTCGTTAAGCCTACTCCAGACCTACATACATTTGCACGCAAACATTTAAATTGTTGTATAAAAACTGTTTAAAAAGTGTTTGCAAGCACTTCATTAAAACATTCAAACAAATGCACCATTGTTTTCTGGTTCCCCTCGAGAATGGAAAACACAAAAATATGTGGGCAAATGTTTGCAATTATTTCTTTGCATGCAAGTGTACGTAGGTCTGGACTAAGTAGTATATGTGAGCTGTATACATGAAGGCGTCCCTACGTAAAAACAAATACTACTTACCAGCTCATCTAAATACGGAAATCGAAGCATTATCGCCGACTTATTCGAGTTTTTGCAAGTTGTAACGCAACAGTAAAACATTGTAGTATGTACAACTCAATAAAACGCGAAAATCACAAACGAAAAATTAACAAAATTCAAAATCACAAAAAATATAACCTGATTAATCAACACAATCAACTAATAAAATGGTTGGAAAAAATATAGTGGGGAAGGGCGATTCTAGTGCCGCGGTGTTGTAGTCAAGAACTTAAATAAAAAGTGGAGGGGAGCACTAGAATGAATCTTCTATTTCAGTAATTATATTCTTTTTCTATGGGTGCGTTTCCGATAATGCTTTTTATAAACTAGTTGTGGTCATATTGCCATTGTTACAATTCAATAATGTATTGCACATACATATATGACAGTATCTACAACATTAAATGTTGAACCGGGTTACTGAATTTTCAGAACAGCAATGCCAGACACTCGCTGTGCTGTAGCATTGTACAATAATAATAGGGAAGCGACAAAGAAGGCTAATTTACAAATAGTATCATAGCTTTCCAAAAGACAAATGTATTAGAGAAATATGGAGACAGTGATGTTGACGTGACGGTAACTGTAATGCCAGTACGTCGTATGTTTGTTCTGTTCATTTCCAACCCACTGATTATCAAAGAGATTTGAAAGCAGAATTATTGACTCTACCTCCAAAGCAAATTTTAAATTTAAATGGTATGTTCAGGTGTTGGGGAAAAGATATTCAGAAATTCAAGGGCATATACTATTCGGCAAAATAAACCGAATCGAATATTTGCAGAGGATGTCAGGTGTCTTGCCCAGTATTTTGTTTTAATACGTCTTTTTCATCGTTTCATTAGTATTTTCAAACAGTTCACTCATATTTACACCTTTTTTACATTCTTCTAAAACTTAATAAAGGAGTACGTTAAAAAAAACTACGAATGATAATACACAAATAAATACACACCTAACCTACGAATATTTAAAAGAAAAAGAATACATTAGGACGCTACATCCCTAACACCTGCTACAAATATCTACGAAAAGAAAGTGTTTTTTGTTACTTACAATACAAAAATCATAATTAATATTTATTACAGCTGTGCTGTCCCTTTTTCTAAATACCTGTTATGCAGTTAATATTGCAATACCGACCGAAACTGTACTAACAAATAGAGAACAATACAAAAGTATAGATACACAAACTAAAGACGACAGTTTACAAAATAAATATAATATTCTTCTCGAAAAGCTACAAACATTTAAAGTAACAGTTGCTTCACTAGAAAAAAACTTAGAAAAGGCGAAATCCTTTACTATTGCACACGACGAAGAAATAATAACGGAAAAATTTGTGAACATATTTAGTAAAAATCAACTGAATTTAATATTAGGAAAAAAGAAAAAGGTAACATGGAGCTCGGCAGACATTTCTTTCGCCTTCACCCTCCGATATTTCAGTAAGCGATGTTACCTTTATCTTCGGAACACACTTAAATATCCTCTACCTGGGCTGTGTCGTCATTACAGAGATGGGCTGCAAAAATAAATCTGCGCCAAGGATTTCTTCAAGATATTCTACGGGTTATGAAAGTAACAGGTGAAACTTTGTCAGACTTCCAAAAAGTTGAAGTTTTTCAGTTTGACGAAATGAAAGTCAGCTCTTTATATGAATATGATAAACTATCTGATGAAGTTTTGATAAAAAAATGACAAAAGAGATACTATTTGAAATCATAGTAAAATTGAACAGTATAAATTATGATGTTGTTGCTTGTGTTTCGGACTGTGGTGGAGGAAATATAGGATTATGGAAACAGCTTTCAGTATCTATTGAAAAAAGTCATATATCACATCCGATAACTGGAAATAACATATATTTCTTTGCGGATGCACCGCACCTATTAAAATTGATTAGAAATTGGTTACTTGACACAGATTCAAGTTAAATGTTGGAACAATAATCAGTAAAGTCCCTTTAGAAGAATTAATTGCCACCACTAGCGCTAGTGAAGTTACTACTTGCCACAAACTAAAAATTGGGCATATAACATGTGAAAAAACATAGCGACGGAATATAGCTCATTTACTGTCACATACAACTAGCGTTGCTCTTAAGCATTATGATTATTTTCAAAATAAGAAATTAGCTACTGATACTAGAGACTTTATTGAGAGGATTAGTAACTGGTTTGATGTTTCAAATTCTTAAAAACCGTATGGTCTTAATATCGACAAACAAAATGATATATTACATGATGATTACGACACGATCCTAAATATGAGATGTAGGACAAAACATAATTTGCAGACATTTCGAAAAGGTATTTTGATATCCATTAAATCATTATTTTCTTGCCAGATCCGAACTAAAGGTGGTCTCAATGACCACCCATCTCCTTTAAATGCTATTTATAGGATACGAATGATAGTCCTGGGAGAGAATCACGGTCTCGTGCAGAAAATACAAATACAGAGGATATGTCTCCTGATGAATACTTGTTAGCCAAGGTATTGAATGGTGCAAAAGTCTTGATTAACGACAATATTTTGATCGATGACAAATCAAAATTATTCAAGTTCTTCAAGTCTTCAAAGTAGTCCGGAAAAATCTAAACGTCAATATGAACAAGATGGTTTGATATATTTGGCAGGATGAGTTGCCAGAAAATATAAAGATAAGTATCCTGACTTGGGCAAATATACGTACGAAACAAAAATAGATTCTTTCAGCAATTTACCATTGTGGTTACAAAGCTTATCCTTTAGAGATCTAACAGAACCATCTGAAGATTGGCAAAATAAAGCAAAGGTTCCAGAAAAATATTTTGTCATGTACAATGGTACACATTTTAAACAAGAAAAAAAATATGACAAAAACTTTAGTCCGTAAAATTGTTAAGAAGAATGTCGGTGTACCAGAATATGTAATTCAAAGTTTTATAATGCAAAGAACATTTATCATGATTAAGTTCTTGAACTATAAATCAAGCAGTTTAAAAAATCAATAAAAAGGCATGCTGATGAAGGAGAAAATAAAAAAAAATATAAAAAATTGGTATAACTTAAACATGTATGTAGGGGAGAAGGGGGCAGGTCCGGACATGGGGCACCTCCGGACAATTCAAATTTACCGCCAATAAATAATACTAGGATTGCCAATCCCTGGCAATCACATTTGTGCACCGTTTAAAATAGTGAACAGCAGGTCATGTGCCGTAAAAGTGAAAATTAAAAACGTTATATGCCAAAGTGTTAAATACTGACTTTTGATATAAGGTTGACGTGTAGTAGTAAGGTCCTGCACTCGAAGTTTTGAAACTCAGGTAAGAATTAATAGTTTCACTAGAAAGAGGGCTGATTTTCATGTACCTAACCTCACAAAACTTTAACGGGTCCACGTGTATGTAGATGTTGTAGGAGTAAAACGCAATTATGTGCAACTGGGGCAGGTCCGGACAATTGATGTGGGGCAGGTTCGGACACTGTCCGAAACTGCCCCAGCTACACTTTCTGAAAGTATCCCATTGACTCTTGCAGTTTGTTGCTTCATTTGTTTATGACTTTGAGTAACACCTGATGACGATCGCTATAAATACTTCTTTTTAGTTTGCAGGATGGTGCGAACATACAAAAAAAAACGTCCCATCCGACCAGAAATTCCGAGCAACGTCTTGAAAAATGCAGTACAAAATGTTATCAGCAAGACTATGTCTTTAAGAGCTGCTGCTATTACATTTAATATACCAAAATCTACTCTGTTCGATAGTGTCGTCAAAGCTAAAAACAGTCGGAACGATAATGCCAGTGATTCAGGCAATGAGGGCGACGATGCAACAGAAGAGACCAGTATATCAAAATATGCCACACGGCAAGTTTTTTCGCAAAATGAAGAAGTTGAGTTGCAGTTGTATCTGAAACAGTCTTCAAAAATATGTTACGGTTTGACATATAAACTCTGCCGTGAGTTGGCTTTTGAATACGCTATTAAGTTGAATAAGAAATTTCCGAAAAATTGGGAGATTCACAAAAAAGCAGGCATTGACTGGATGTAATCTTTCATGAAACGTCATCCAAGGCTTTCTAACCGCAAACCCGAAAACACCAGCATAGCAAGAGCTTCAGCTTTTAACAGAGTTAATGTGGAAGAATTCTTCAATAATTATACGGAAGTGCAGGCTAAATATAATTTTTCACCTAACCGCATATGGAATATAGACGAAACGGTGTTACAACAGTTCTTCAAGCACCCAGGGTTATAGCACAAAGAGGTTCCAAAGCAGTAGGACAGTGTGTATCTGCCGAACGGGAATCTCTAGTCACAATGTGCGGAATAATTTCAGCTGCTGGTGGCTCAATTCCACCTCTTTACATCTTCCCTCGTATAATAATGAAGGATCAGTTTTTGTACGGCGCTGTTCCAGGAGCCGTTGGATTTGCTGAGAAATCTGGATGGATGTCTGCAAATATTTTTATAAAATTATTGGAGCATATAAAAAATCATACGAATTGCAACCCCTTGAATAAGATTCTGATTATGATGGATAATCACGAGACACACGTCTCTTTAAAAGCTATTTTATATGCAAGAGAGCACGGGATTGTATTGCTGTCTTTCCCTCCGCATTGCACACATATGATGCAACTCCTGGACAAAGCAATGTTTGCTCAGTTAAATCCAAGTGTAAGGCATCTTTTAACGATTTCATACTGTCAAACCCTGGTAAACCGATTACCATTTATGATGTTGCTAAATTGACAGCTCTGCCATATCTGCAAACCTTCACACTCCTTGTAACATAATTAGTAGTTTCAAGAACACTGGGTTATGGTTTATTAACTCATTAATATATACAGACGATGATGTCTGCGCCTCGTTCGCTACAGATCGTCCTGTCATTGAAAACGGCGATGATTTCTCTTCTACAAACATTATTGATATAAGCATTATTGTTACTTCCAATTTTGATAATGAAGTGCAAAGTTCACCTGAAAGTCACGGTGTAGAAGCAATGGTGAGAGATATTTTGAAACAAACTATAGATGAAGCTACTAAACCCAAGATTAAAATACTATCTATTTCAACTATTGTAAAACCATGCGATGTAAAGCCATTACCTAAAGCTTGCCCCAGAAAAACCAAGAGAAAGTCTACAGTAGGAAAATCAAGAGTCTACACCAGCACACCTGAAAAGAACCAAATTGAAGAATTGGAAAGAATAAGACAGTCAAAGTTGAAAAAACTAATACCAAGAGAAAATTGGTAGCAAAATTACATCAAAGAAAACGCAAAATGGTGAACACACAGTAAGTTCAAAGAGAAAATACAAGAAGACTAAAGTGGTTCTAGATGATATCTCATCGTCAGATTCTGACATAGACTTGCCGTTAAATGTCACAGCCGCTAAGTTTAAAAACAATTTGTCTGATTCTGATATCGACTTAGATTTTGAAGATGATAATGGCCAGATTAATGAACTTTTAGATGATGAAAAAATCTTAAAGGATGTGTTGGTGAAGTTTGTAACAAAAAAACGAATCCTGCACTATGTTGGAAAAGTAGTTGAAGTATTAGAAAATGAAGAATTTCAGGTAAAATATTTAAAGAAGTGTACGCAAGGATTTATATTTCCACAGATTGAAGACATTTCCAGTATTGAAAGAAAGGATGTTGTGTCAAAGTTGCCCAAACCCTCGACAACACCAGGAACATCCAGAATGGCATCTTACCTTCAATTTAATACCAGTTTTTTTAGTTACGACATTCAGTAATGTTATAAATTCTTTTTTGTATTATTTCCTGCCTAATAAAATTTGTTAAAGAAAGCAGTTCTTAAAAAATTAAACTTGTCCGAAACTGCCCCGGTCATGTCCGAAAGTGCCGTGCAGTTCCGGACAATTTCATAATTTTACAAAAAAAATTTTTTCTGAAAAATGATTTAGTACTTTTATTTAGATTTGACGGGAAAACATTAAGTAAACATAACTATATTTACTAAAATTTTTGCAAATCTTTATGTCCAAAATTAATGGATATACAGCCGTTTGAAAATAGCTGTCCGAACCTACCCCCTTCTCCCCTACCTACTTATTTTTCGTTGTGATTCATTTACTAAAATATATTTACAGTTCTTTCAAATGTGAATTTTTAATTCAAAAGATAAATCATAGGTAATTTTCAGGCACGAAATAAGAATAGTTCACGTAATAATTTGCTTTGGTTATAAGTAAGCATAAAATATACCTACCGTCCACAAGTGCATCACTTGACAACGGAATTCGTATTATCTTAAAATTCAAAAAGATCTACTTGTATAATTTATTGTAATAAGTAACACTTTTGCATTTTTTTATAGAAATATGAAACGAAAATACAGCAATTAGTTACTGAAAAAAAAATGTACATAATATCAAAGAACTTAATTCATACACTTATAAAATATATAAATGTGAATATCGTCGTTGAGTTACGAAAACCTTGTCAGCGACGAAAGACTAATTTTACAGGAGACAGACAAAATTGTCTTGTAATGTTAATTTCATTCAAAAAAATAGGTTTTTTTTTGTGATACTAAATAATTTTATACTGATTTTTTTGTTGTGTAATATACACACACATTTTATATACTTTTTATTAACAAAAATTAATTGTTGCTTACGTGATTTTCTCTTATGGAGAATCTCTGCACTGTTGACGGATACGAGGTTTTGGTATTATTTATGAAATTCTAAAAAAATAACTTCAACAGTTTTTTATATTAGTTTAATTTTAATACTGTTCTAACTACCTATGTCAGAACGTTATTAACTTAAATAATAATGTAGTTTATTGTCGAGGATCAAATGAACTTGATATAGACATCGTCAAACATAAAAAAATAACATATAAGGTGTAAATAAAACATGTCACAAAAAATGATAATACTACACACTAATGCACAGAGAAATAAAAACAAAAATATAATCACAAGAATTGTTACTAGGTGGTGTCGGTATACCTGAAGAATTCATCTAAATTATAAAATGATTTTTCAATTAATAAACATCTTAATGCGTGTTTAAAACAATTTTCATTTTGCATGGTTTTCATACTACCAGGCAATATGTGAAAATGTCATCATTTCGACAGGATTCTGTACTACGAACGTTAGCCATTTTTCTTATAATCCGTTTTTGAGCTACAAAAACTGATTGGACATGAGGGGAATTGCCCCACAGACATATGTAGTAACGTAACCGACTATCAACTTGTGCGTAGTAAACAGAGATTAGTTGTTTGGTATCAAAGATCGTTTGAAGGTGCATAAAAGCGTATGATAAAGTACTTAATTTAGAGGCCAACCTGTCGCAATGTAGATGGAATGTTAGAGCACTGTCAAGATGAATACCCAAAAATTTAGGACATGAAGAGTTACTCGATATGACACTGCCATTAACAAAGATATTTAAGCTACTGATTTTCTTTTGAGTATTGTGAAACTGTGTAAGCAGAGTCTTTTCTGTATTGAAGTGTAGTGCAATATCATTTAAATACTTGGCAACATTTGTTAGTGACACAGTACACTTCGTTTCAAGTAGAGTATTGTCTAGATCGGAGACTAATAGAGAGATGTCATCGACATACAAGACATGCTCCCCACGGATTACCTCACTTATTTGATTAATATACAAAATAAATAGTACCGGGCCGAGGACAGACCCTTGGGGGACTCCCATCGAAACCGGCAGTTTTTCAGAGGTGCTATATGACAGATTAGTAGCATTAGAATTTAAACAGGAGACAAACTGGTACCTATCAGACAAGAAGGAGGATACCCAAGTAAGAGACACACCTCTTACCCCATAGTCATACAAAATTGTTACAAGTTTTGAATGATTGACACAGTCGAATGCTTTACTTAAATCGCAGAAAATTCCAGCAAGGCATTCACCTGCCTCTATATATTGCATTAAGCCGTTATAAAAATTATACAAGGCTGTGGATGTTGATTTATCTTTTCGGAAACCGTGTTGGTTAGTCGTAAGGATAATACACCCTTCCACAAACTTTGTAAGTCGATCTAAGAAAGCATATTCAAAAACTTTAGATAAATTTTCAGATACTGTTATAGGTCTAAAGTTGACTAGTGATGAGAGATCACCCTTCTTGTAAATAGGCACCACCTTACCAGTTTTAATCTCTCCGGAAAACACCCGTCATAAAGGACAAGATTAACCAGGTAAGTTAAAGGGCGCAGTATAAGACGAAGACTCCTTTTAACAATAAATATCGGGATCTCATCAGATCCTAGTGAGCGTTTATTTTTTAATTTTGAAATTAGCAAGTTAAATAACTCAATGTCTGTGAGAGGAAGCAAAAACAATGAGCGTTCATTACACATTTTTATCGGAAAGTGTGCATGTAGTATTAATTTTTTAACAATGTCAAGAGGAGATTCGACAAAATATTTATTAAATTCAGATGCAATAATATTCAGGTCATCTACCACTTGACCTTTAACTTTTAATTTATAGTTAATCTTGTTACTACTGTCAGACCTGTATGTTAGTTCATGAACGGTATTCCATAATGTACGTGTATTATTTTTAGCACCGTAAATTTTCTTTTGTCGATATACTGGAATTAGAGCATTATGAGAATTTTTCAAAATAAATAGGTCTTTTAGAGCTAAACTACATTTTAAAACTTCAGAATTAATCCATTTTATGTTATCATTTTTCACACTGAATTTGCGTTTAGGAAAGCTGACCTCAAAATTATGCAGTAGAATATCATAAAATGTATTAAAGGCATCTTTAAAATCATTATGACCTTCCACTGCGGTCCAATTTTCGCTTTCAAGTGCATCCTCAAAACGCTCAATATTAGATGCACAAAATTTCCTTTTAAAAACATATTTACCATTAACACAATATTTGTGTGTTAAAAATACATTTAATTCAAGCAGCACATGTCTATGGTCAGACACGTACCATCATTAGGGAAATTATAGCCGAAGACGAACGTGAGATTCTTGTGGGCAAATTTACTGTCGGTTTACAATTATAATCAGCCAACAAGTTGCATAAAATTTTAAAAGATTTGTTTTTATACCTGTCAAAGTTGAAATCACCACAAATTAAGATATTCATAGTTGAATTATAAACATTGTCGAGAACACCCGTTAAGTTGTTAAAGAAAATGTTTTCATCACCAGAAGGAGGCCTGTAACAATTTAGAAGTGTGTAATTTTGATTACTTACTTTAAATGAAACAGCACAGATTTCAAAGTGCTTTTCAACACAGTATTCGTTCAAATTAATTGATGAAGCATTTATAGATTTTTTACTCCAGATGCCCACACCACCGCAACGATGTAATTTTCTACAGTAGAAATTTACTAGTTCATAGACATCAATGACATAATTCTCTAAAACATTTAACTTTACACCTAATACAACTAAGCACAAAAAAAACAGGTTATCGAAAATACAAATTTCTGTTTTAAGCAAATCAATATTACATGAGATAATACTATTTATACTGAGTAGTAAAAGACTAGGATTGAAACAAGCATTCTCTAAGTTTTGTGGACTGCCTCCGAGTTGCGTCGGAAAAAACCGACTAATAGCTGCTCCGTATGGCCAAATATCCGTTATTTATAGCATCCTTAAAATTATACAATGTAATAGAATGTAATTAGAAATGCGGAAGCTCGTCGTAATATCCATGGCAGTCACTTGGAATGACTCTCTTTAGCTCTTGCAGGTGATTACATTTTTCCTCGATATTTTTAATCTTGCAGGATAAAGTTGTAGCAGTTGAAAAGGACCCTTCTTTATGCGGTGTAGCAATTGAACCCATTCATCAGTTACACTGAGCTTGTAATGTATTTCACCTTCTGGTGAGTACTTGTATGAGCAGACATCTGTAATTACGGGATCCCCTGTGCCCTTTCCTGGCCTAACAGATGGAACATAATGAAGAGCAGAGAAATCCTTGAAAAAAGTATAATTGAGGTAGTGAACTTGGTAAGGTTGCTTTGGTCTAGTTTCTTTACAGAATCTGGCATAATCAGACGGAAGGTATATTTCCTTATGCTTTAATTTGTTCTCAATGGTACTGTGTACGCTATCCACCTCCATTTGCGTATGACCTTTTTCTAGATAATGTTGGATAACTGTGATGTTCTTCTCTATAGAGAACTTTAGTAATGCATTTCCCAAAACAGCATTGCGATTTTGATAGGTGCACCCACCACTAATCATAACCACTGTATTGGCCTGGTGCTTTTCTATTTCCTTTGCAAGAAAGTCTATCACGCAGCTGGCGAAAGTGGCAGCTACAAGACCACCCTCACTTTCATTCCACAAATAGCAAGTGACATCTTTTGTAGCAATGTTGTGAAGTGTAAAATTATGCACGCATAATTTCGTTTTATAATAAAGCGCACTAGCTTTTAAGTGCTGGGGATAGCTTCACAGCCTGCAAATCCATTGTGTATGTTAACTGCTCTCCTCTAATTGCTTTCTCTTTTTCCTGTTTCTTCTGCTCTCTTTTTTCGTCCTTACGCTTTACATGCTGTGCATACTGTTCCTCTGACACCTGCTTGTGTTTATATCCAATACAGGTGTCGCACTGGTCCTTTCTTGGTTGAAATAGTCCCAGGTTCTTGTTTTGAAATATCTCAAGAAACTGTTTTCTGGCCAATGATTCGATTTATCTTCGAAAGTGTCAACATGAAGGCATGTTGACACTTTCGAAGATAAATTCGATGCAGCTCAGATTTTGATTCAATTATTGGCTCTAAGTATTCCTTAGAAGTGGATGATCTGCAGTAATGAGATGGCATTTTTGGCAGGCTATTTAAAAAATTTGCAGCATATTTTTTTGTTGCGTTTCTTTCAATATTTCTAGTATTATTGTTATTAGTATTATACTTGACTGTTGCATCTTGGTGCATTCCATCCTTGCTATTCATTGCCCAATTTCTTACTGTCCATTATTTTAAACCAAATGTCGACAGCAACAATGATTTGCAGACTGGATGCAGCTCATTATTGATATTTAGAGTGTAGTGTAATGTACTCTTCCTTCGTGACGGGCCATCTGTCTCTGTAGCTTTCCTGACTCTGTTTATAGGTTTGGAGTGAACTAGACTGCTTATATACACCTTCCTTTGTTTCCAATCCATGTATTGCCAAAACGTGGTAAACAGACGTTCCCTGTCAGCTTCTAAGATGCCTGGACGTACTCTCGTTTTTACCCTTCTGCACTTAATGCTCGAACAAGGTGGACCCATTTTCCTCGCTGTTTTGTTCACGCTGTAGTTTTTCTTTCCAACATTGTCCTTTTTAACACCAGTATACTCTCCGCCTTTCATACGTTTATCTTTATTTTTATAACACTGCCACTCTTTAGGGTTTGCCTTTTTATTCCTTTTATTTCTTTGTTGATTTGCTTCGGGTCTCTCTACTCCGTTCTCAGCATCAGGGGAACTCGGTTGTTTAATTATGCCGGTTGTATTATCTTCTGTATCTTCATTATCGTCAGTTGAATCACTGCCCAAGTCAGTATCTTCTGTACAACTATCATTTTCCACACTTGTCCTAGCTGGAGTTGAAGGTGCAGTTTGGTCTTCCTCTGTTGCTATATTAGCATCATGAGTATGACAAATCCTGGAAAAAATAATTAGTATTTATCATAAAAATTAGAGGTACTGCATAACTTACATTGCAGTACCTTCAGAAGCTGCTTCAATATTATCTTCATCCTTTGTCTCAGTTGGACCAAACAGGTCAGGTGGAAGAACACCATCGTGGAGTAGACTACAGAAGTAGAGTAACGATTACAAAAAAATTAACATTTGAATAAGGATTAAAATTAAGTGTAGAACCATTAAAATCTTTCTGAGAAGGTTAAAACAGATTTTTTTTGTTTATACACCAGAAAAATGTTCGGGCAAGGCGAGCATTAACGTTGTTACAAAAGTAAACATTATAATGTCTACTCACACTGACTCTCCATTAGCAAGCTCTAGGACAAACTCAATATTATTACTAATATTGTTTGGTGTCGCCTGATCAAGCATGGCAGGGTCTCCTATGGCCAAATTTAGCAACTTCCAGCCTTTACTGCTTCGATCCATTATTATGTAAATTAACGACTAAAGAAAAAGTTTTTCATTTTATTAACAGATCACAAAATCTATAAAATAAGACTAGTAATCAATCAATTTAATGCATCAAAAAACATGTAACCGTATGAGGAAGTCAAATTTTGTATACGCGAAAAACACGTAAACGCCGTCTCTTTTGATATTGATAATTACAACGGCGTCCAAAGCATAACATTTTAGTAATTAAGAGTATGTTACTCGTAGACAATAGATTAAAATAGGGATAATACTTACTGAAAATTAAGTAATGTTACAAAAGAATGTCACACACAAAAAATGAACGAAATGCATACAAATAACCGATAATAGCGTTTAATGTCGCTTACGAGTTTACATTGCCCAGTATAGTGCAAGTGACGTTTACGTGGTTAGCTCACATGATTGAATACATTGATTCTATTGGTAAGCACCTTACGAGGTTTTCGCAGTACACGCCGAGACAGATTTTTAATCGAACTAACACTTAAACCTAATTTAGGCATTCATGTAGCTTACGAGGTTTTCGTAGATCAACGACGATATGCTCCTTCAAATTTAGCGGTAGGCGTGTCTGCAAGGACTGGCGATGACATAGACTTACTCAACCAATCCAAGTAAATCTGTTCATTGAGGTAACCTATTCACTTAATAAACCTTGCCTATACCAGACCCTGTACTAGAAGGTGACATCGCTGTCTTTATTTCACTTTATTAAGAAAATGCGTGTATAATTTAAATTTGCCCCCTGTCTGGCCAATTCTAACGTTTCCCACCAACAATCTGCTGCGTGCGCAGTAGGGTGGAGCGATTCTATAAGGAAAAAAAATTTTTTCCTTTTTTATTTGTCCTGTGGGTGGAAAATGTGCCTTTTGCTTTATCACTGAGATGTGTAAAATTCGAGTTCGATAAAATAATATCTTGAGGTTCCTCTCCACTTGAATTCATG
>JARFJB010001334.1:0-30659 GCA_036346205.1 Vesta saturnalis
ATGAAAAAAATTTCAATCACTAGCGGTTATTGGGCACATAAATACGAAACTTTGTCAAATTTCACTATTCTTCCGTTTCGTAGATCCTCATGGTCGCCCTCCAGTTTGAATCATCCTGTATATATGGTTAATTTTAGGCCTCTGTCAGTATGCAATACCGTTATTTCTCTGGGTGTTGTCTCGCGTCTGTGCTGCTATCTCTGACTATTGTCAGTATAAAAACGACGTTTCGGCAAAGTCTCATTTTCCATCTGCAGTTTCTCCTCTACTACTTGGCTAGGCTTTGTGTTCGATTCGAGTAACACGTAGCCGACGCGCAGACGGACAACCTAAAGATGAAAATGGGACTTTGCGTCTGTGTCTGTGTCTGTGTCTGTGTCTGTGTCTGTGTCTGTGTCTGTGTCTGTGTCTGTGTCTGTGTCTGCGTCTGCGTCTGTGTCTGTGACTGTGTCTGTGTATGGGTGTGTGTGTCTGTGTCAGTGTTTGTGTCTGTGTCTGTGTCTGTCTCTGTGTCGGTGTCTCTTTCTGTGTCTGTGTCTGTGCGTGTCTGTGTGTATGTGTGTCCGTGTCTTTGTCTGTGTCTGTGTTTGTGTCTGGGTCTGTTTCTGGGTCTGGTTCTGTGCCCGGTCTTGTGTCAGTGTCTGTGTCTGTGTCTGTGCCTGTGTCTGCCTCTATGTCTGTGTCTGTGTCTGTCTGTGTCTGTGTCTGTGTCTATGTCTGTGTCTGTGTCTGTGTCTGTGTCTATGTCAGTGCATGTGTCTGTGTCTGTGCCTGAGCCTGATTCTGAGTCTGTGTCTGTGTCTGTGTCTGTGTCTGTGTCTGTGTCTGTGTATGTGTATGTCTGTGTCTGTCTGTGTCTGTGTCTGTGTCAGTGTCTGTGTCTGTGTCTGTCTCTGACACTGTTTCTGTGTCTGTGTCTGTGTCTGTGTCTGTGTCTGTGTCTGTGTCTGTGTCTGTGTCTGTGTCTGTGTCTGTGTCTGTGTCTGTGTCTGTGTCTGTGTCTGTGTCTGTGTCTGTGTCTGCGTCTGAGTCTGTGTGTGTCTGCGTCTGTGTCTGTGTCTGTGTCTGTGTCTGTGTCTGTGTCTGTGTCTGTGTCTGTGTCTGTGTCTGTGTCTGTGTCTGTGTCTGTGTCTGTGTCTGTGTCTGTGTCTGTGTCTGTGTCTGTGTCTGTGTCTGTGTCTGTGTCTGTGTCTGTGTCTGTGTCTGTGTCTGTGTCTGTGTCTGTGTCTGTGTCTGTGTCTGTGTCTGTGTCTGTGTCTGTGTCTGTGTCTGTGTCTGTGTCAGTGTCTGTGTCTTTATCTGTGTCTATGTCTGTGTTTGTGTCTGTGTCTGAGTCTGTGTCTGTGTCTGTGGCTGTCTCCTTGTCTGTGCGTGTCTGTGTGTATGTGTGTCCGTGTCTGTGTCTTAGCCTGTGTCTTTGTCTGTGTCTGTGTTTGTGTCTGGGTCTGTTTCTGGGTCTGGTTCTGTGTCCGGGCCTGTGTCAGTGTCTGTGTCTGTGTCTACGCCTGTGTCTGCCTCTATGTCTGTGTCTGTGTCTATGTCTGTGTCTGTGTCTGTGTCTGTGTCTGTGTCTGTGTCTGTGTCTGTGTCTGTGTCTGTGTCTGTGTCTGTGTCTGTGTCTGTGTCTGTGTCTGTGTCTGTGTATGTGTCTGTGTCTGTGTCTGTGTCTGTGTCTGTGTCTGTGTCTGTGTCTGTGCCTGTGTCTGTGTCTGTGTCTGTGTCTGTGTCTGTGTCTGTGTCTGTCTGTGTCTGTGTCTGTGTCTGTGTCTGTGTCTGTGTCTGTGTCAGTGTCTGTGTCTGTGTCTGTGTCTGTCTTTGACTCTGTTTCTGTGTCTGTGTCTGTGTCTGTGTCTGTGTCTGTGTCTGTGTCTTTGTGTGTGTCTGTGTCTGTGTCTGTGTCTGTGTCTGTGTCTGTGTCTGTGTCTGTGTCTGTGTCTGTGTCTGTGTCTGTGTCTGTGTCTGTGTCTGTGTATGTGTCTGTGTCTGTGTTTGTGTCTGTGCCTGTGTCAGTGTCTGTGTCTTTATCTGTGTCTGAATCTGTGTCTGTGTCTGTGTCTGTCTCCTTGTCTCTGTGTGTGTGTGTGTGTGTGTGTGTAGTGTGTGTGTGTGTGTCTGTGAATATCTGTATGTGTGTGTCCGTGTCTGTGTCTGAGCCTGTGTCTTTGTCTGTGTCTGTGTCTGTGTCTTTGTCTGTGTCTGGTTCTGTGTCTGGGTCTGTTTCTGTGTCCGGGCCTGTCAGTGTCTGTGTCTGTGTCTGTGTCTGTGCTATGTCTGTGTCTTTGTCTGTGTCTGTGTCTGTGCCTGTCTGTGTCTGTCTGAGTCTGTGTCTGTGTCTGTGTCTGTGTCTTTGCCTGTGTCTGTGTCTGTGTCTATGTCTGTGTCTGTGTCTGTGTCTGTGTCTGTGTCTGTGACTGTGTCTGTGTCTGTGTCTGTGTCTGTGTCTATGTCCGTGTCTGTGTCTGTGTCTGTGTCTGGGTCTGTGTCTGTTTCTGTGTGTGTGTCTCTGCCTGCGTCTGGTTCTGTGTCCGGGCCTGTGTCAGTGTCTGTGTCTGTCTGTGCCTGTGTCTGCCTTTGTCAGTGTCTGTGTCTGTGTCTGTGTCTGTGTCTGTGTCTGTGTCTGTGTCTGTGTCTGTGTCTGTGTCTGTGTCTGTGTCTGTGTCTGTGTCTGTGTCTGTGTCTGTGTCTGTGTCTGTGTCTGTGTCTGTGTCTGTCTGTGTGTGTCTGTGTCTGTGTCTGTGTCTGTGTCTGTGTCTGTGTCTGTGTCTGTGTCTGTGTCTGTGTCTCTGTCTGTGTCTCTGCCTGGGTCTGTCTGGGTCTGGTTCTGTGCCTGGGCCTGTGTCAGTGTCTGTGTCTGTCTGCGCCTGTGTCTGCCTTTATGTCAGTGTCTGTGTCTGTGTCTGTGTCTGTGTCTGTGTCTGTGTCCGTTTCTGTCTGTGTCTTTGTCGATGCCTGTGTCTGGGTCTGTGTCTGTGCCTGTGTCTGTGTCTGTATATGTGACTGTTCCTGTATCTGCTTAAATAAACTGATTAAAAAAATAAAAACGAAAATTTGAAATTTCAGTTTTTTCAAAAAAATTCAAAAATGAAAAAAAAATTTCAAGGTCTCTCAGCGCCAAGTTATTAGGCACATAAATTTACACTACCTACCTATCTCTTGCCGTTTCGTAGATCCTCATGGTCGCCCTCCAATTTGAATTATCCTGTATATATGGTTAATTTGAGGTTTCTGTCAGTGTAGTATGCAATATTGTTACTTCTCCGGGTGTTGTCTCGCGTCTGCTGCTGCTATCTTTGACTATAGTCAGTATAAAAACGACGTTTCGGGAAAGTTTCATTTGCCATTTTCAGTTTCTCCTCTACTACTTCACTTGGCTCCGTGTTCGATTCGAGTAACACGTAGCCGACGCGCTGACGAAAAACCTGAAGATGCAAATTGGACTTTGCTGAAACGTCGTTTTATACCAAACAACGTAGAACTTCAAATTGGCCAATACTAACTAAACTATCTAAAAAGGGTATTTATTTCTTCGAATAGTTCTATTACATCGTATCTTTCACATTTTAGTCAGTTAACATTACTTCTAAGTATAGGAAGTGTTTCATCAAGTCTGATTCAGAATTTTTTAATTGCGGTATCCTGTATAAAACCTAAAGTAATTATGGTGTTCATTAAGTACCGCAGTGAGTCATATCTAAAATAGCAAAATAAAAGTTCCGTTTAAAGATTTTGTTCGGGTCAGTTTCCACATCTTCATATTCATGATCAGAATTGACCTTTTTCCTTCAACAGTTTCCGGCAAACCAAATTCGGCATCTGTTTCAGGAAAGATCAGCAATATTTATAACTTCCTGAATAAATTTTTCGAAGATGTCATCTGTTAGTTTTCGATATTATTTTATTTATGGTTCCAAGCATTCCGTAATATTATTAGATATTTTTTGAAACAGCTTATTTACTATATTATTCTGCAAGAGTATGCTATACTATATTACTATAGAACACATAAATTTAAAAATTACTATTTTTTTTCACACACATGCTGCCTGGTGACGTTTTTAATGTCTTTGCCGTTGTTGGGATGTTTCTTTAAAACATCTTAACGTTAAGTTGAAGATGCAAGAAATTCGTAAAGTTCCTGAACGACACCAAGACAATTAACAGTTCTAAAATTCATATTACCAAACTTAAGCTGTGAGATGCACGTGGAACAAAAAACGCTCCATGGTGTCAGAATCTAAAATATTTTTTGCAGCCCATTGTGATTTCCTTTCATGTTTGACCCATGGTCGAATAACGAATATTTCTTGGATCTCAATTTAAATATTTATGAAGCTCTTGAAATAATGCGCTAAGATTCGGCAAAGCCATACTAAATACTCACGAATTTCTAGTCTTTAAAATTCAAATAAACAAAATGTAGTATAACTGTTAATTGTTCCTGGTGACGTTAGTCTGGTGTACAGTCTAAAATTATTGAGTAACTCCTAGTAAATTAGTGGTTGTTCGTTTCTCCAGATGTTTAAATCCTACGAACGTGCCCATATAACGTTGCATCAAAATTTGATATCGTTTCTATTGGCTTAAAAACTTCCGTTGTGTTGAAACAACTGATTTCATCCCCACAAAATATACAAAATTTACAGTATTACGTCATATCAGTGATTTTTGCCTAATTAAAAGGGCTTTCATCCTTGATTATCAATTGTTTGCAAGAACAAATGGTTTGCAAATGTTTTAGAACTACTATTGTGCATGTTGCCAGTCGTTTGTACAAGTTTCAGCAAAGTATTTTTTAAAGTAAATAATTTGCAATAAAATGAAAATACACAATCTTTAGACACTGAATACAAAGCCACTTTCTTTCGTATGTATCATTGTTTACACAAAGTGCCCGAATAAAATTATTTAAGAATTCTTTCTGATTGTTTGGATATGGACATCCTTTAACTTGAACAGCACCATTTTCAACCAAAGGTTGTCATTCTGCATGTGAAAACGTCTCTGGCCATTTACCTGGATCGTCAAGAGAATTTTTGAAATAGGTAAAGGGTAGAAGACATCAGCACTATTTGTACAGGTATCATGAACAGTATATGATGGAACATTATCCTTAGGTAGTACCGTGACTTGTAGACGACACCGATTCTTCAGTTTTTACATATTTGAAAATAGCGCCATTCTTAGACTTAGACTTCACTTTTCACTGCAAATAATTTATATCGACTAACAACTAAACTTATTTTGAATATTTATTTCTGATATACACTCAATTTTCTATAGAAGCCGACTTCCACCACTAACGTGCGTCTTTACGATAGCTTCTAGCAAGATATGGAGACTGCGAGACTTCAGATTGGAAGTCGACCGATTATTGATAAGACACAGGATACATGTGGCTTTGTCAGGTGGTCATGATAGCAGTTAGGATTTCTAGACGTACAGCGTATGAAAGCTAACACAATGTGCTAAAAATAACTATGCCGCGATCCGGCGACTTCGTTACAGTTTAAACAAGGACATTGTAATCGCACTATTCACAACCCACATGCACTAATTAATTTCTTTTTCTTTTACTTTTGTTGTATTTGCAACAGTGGAAATAGCTCTATTTGTACCAGACATATGCTTTTGTTAAAAATAATCTTTTCGCCACCCCTTACCAAATATTGCCGTCATTCTGATGTTCAGTGAACACATATGCCACTAGGGTGGCGTGGCAATGCATGTGTGGTGATCGTGTGGTAGTAAATAAAATACATATTTGAAATATCCACAGAAAACACTTTCGAATGATCCGTATTTTCATTCATTGTAAATTTTGTTGACTTCCACTTCTGACGTAGTATGAGTCATCCAATCGAGATCAAAGTAATTTATAGATACAATCCTTATTGCGTAAGCGAAAGAAAGATTTAAAATAAATTTAGCAATTTTTATTGTCATCGCGGACACGGACGGACGGATAGTTGGGACGGATCACGTATTTAGTTTTAATGGTTTAAATACATGCTAAATATTGCTTCCAAAAACGAGAAGTGGAGTTATTTTCAAGTTGTTATGGTAAGTAAGTCCTGTCAAACCCGCCAGCTTTGAGAATAGTCCTTTCGTCCCTAGCGGTACACATATGTACCAGCGATTTTTAAAAAAACTTGGAAGCCCGATTTAACGTTCTATCTAAACGGCATTTGTACCATGCCGGATTTTTGGGTTGCGACTTTATGCTATAGGCTAAAAAATGTCTCATTTTTAAGTCAGGTTAGGTCAGTGCACAGCTGATTGCAAACGAGATGCCACGTGTTTAATATTTCTGCACGTTTTTACGAATTGCTAGTCTGTTTTTAGAACAAGTCGTTCTAAAATTGTTCATCAAGTATTCCTATATTGAGGTATGTATTAGTTATAGTTTGTTTACTGTTTATTGGTGACTTTTTTTTGCTGTGGTATATATGTATACCAGTCGGGTTATTGATGGTACATATGTTTACCAGCAAGTTTTAGTGAATTATTTTTTTACTACACACCAAATAGGCAAAGTACAAAAAATTTTGTAAAATAGTAAAGTAATTGCATGTAGTTTATATAGCGTAAAATATGGATAAATAAACCAATAAATTTTGGTAAAAAAATTATTTATTTTATTCTAGTCGGAATTTTATTAGTATTTGGAACCTGTAGGTATATTGATTAGGTTCGACTATTTACAATGAATTTTATTTTAATTTTAGCATCAAATGAAACGCCGCGACCGAGGTTTGTCCGAGAAGGAATTAGAAAACTTGTTGATGAAATGTCGGATATTTCCGAGTTGGAACAGGAACCCTTTAGTTCTGGATCCAGTGATAACTATGACCCCAACGAAGATGTACAAAGTGATACATCACAGTCCTCAGATTGTTGCAATCCATCACCACAAGTATTTGGCCCTACATTGAATGATTCTTCCAATTCAAATTTAGAAAGTGAGTCAGAATCAGACCAGGAAATGCAAATTCAAACAAATGCAAATCGGCTTATAGACTGGGTATTGCCAGCTGCCTCATTCACTCCTGCAAAATTATACCTGCTGAGAGATCTGCTGCTGTTAGCAAAGATATAAATAAAAATATGACTCAATGAAGGTTTTTCATAAAATATTTGCTCATTCATTATATCTTCATATAGTGGACTGTACAAATCAGCGAATTGATCTTCTAAATAGAAGCAAAAAAGAAATGAAAAAAAACTGATAAGGAGAAATACAAAAATTATTGGGATGCATGTTTGTCATGTCGTATAATAAGCTACCCGGTTTGAAACATTACTGGTATCAGAAGGAGTCAATGGGAAATGAAACCATTGCAAGAACTATATCACGTGATCGATATATGCTTTTGTCCTCAAAAATATACTTGCTCCCCAGAAAAACCAGAAAATCCCTCTAAAACGTATTATGTGGATGACCTAACATCATGCCTTAAACACACATTTAGTAAATGTCGCCAAGATATTCAGTTTCAAAACATTGACGCGTCAATGACAAAATTCAAGGGGCGTTCGTCTCTGAAGCAGTATATGCCTCTAAAACCAACAAAACGGGGCATCAAGTTGTGGCTTCGTTGTGATGCTCATTCAGGTTACACATATGATATAAATGTATATTCCGGCAAAGTATCAAGCCCAACAGATCAAGATGAATCTTTAACTCTTGGAGAAAAAGTTGTCAAGTCAGTAGTCTCAACTATCAAATCTCAGGATGTAGTTCTATGCTTTGACCGATTCTTTACCAGTGTAAATTTGTTGGAAACTATAGATTTTCCGGCTTTCGGTACTTGCATGGTCAATAGAAAAAACGTTTCTAAAATGGGTGGTAAACTTTAACGTGGAGAGTCTGAATTTAGGGCCACAAATCGAAGGCTGTTATGTGTCAAATGGCAAGATACCAAAGAGGTACTACTAATGAGTAATTGTCACAAACCCGACATTACCACCATAAAAAGAAAACAAAAACCAGAGCAACAAGTGATTAATTGTCCAGAAGCCATATCATTTTATAGGCAAAAATGGGAGGTGTTGATCGAGCGAATCAGGTGATGGTGTCTATGATCACGACAGAAAATCCGCGAAATGGTGGAAAAAAGTATGGTGCACGTGCCTCATTATGTGTGCTGTAAATCCATAGATTATTTATAACGACCTGAGGCGTGAAAAGGAAAATATTGCTTTTCTGTCATTTCTGGTAAACCTTGCTGAAGAACTCGTATCAGAAGGTATGAAAATACTAGTTTACCACCACCTAAAAAGGGCCTATTTCCAAAAGAAGAAAACTGTATGGAACCACACCTTACACCATTCCGTGGAAGGACAAACCAGAAGGAGGTGTGTAAGATGCTCACAGGGAAAAATACAAAAAAGGACTAGGACTATTTGTCAAGAATGTAACGTTCCTTTATGCAAAGACTGTTTCTCGCTGTATCACACACAGTAAGTTTTCCTAAAAGTTTTGATAGCTTAGTGTGTGAGAAAATAATATAGGTTTATTTTTGTGTATTTCCTTGTTTTTTACTTAAATAGTATCTAGGTTGTACTTGCAAATATTACATTTATAAATATGTTGAACTTAATTTTTTTCAACAAATAACATTTTTTTGTTTCTATGATTTGGTATCTATTGGTACATATTTGTACCAAACAAACACCCTGATGGTACACATATGTACCGTGTCCTCCCCACCACCTCAGTGAAAAAATATTAATTTTGATGGTAAAGTATAATTGGTTGACAAATAATCAACAAATTAAACGTAAATTTAACTTTCAAAACTGGTTTTTCATATTCAGGGACGAAAGCGTTAAAGTGACGACCCTGAGAATAACTGTATTCCTAAAGCATTATATCAATTTATATGAAAAAAATATCAATTGATGTGAAAATGTAAGAAATCGTAAACGCTTGTAAACTAAGGGCCGGTTGCTTAAATGTAGGTACCAGGATTAAGAAATATAATAGATTTAAATAACAGTCATCTATTGCAAACAGATGAACGCTTTCTTCATCTGGGGTTAAAATTAATCCCGACTTCATAACTGGAAACCTGGAATATTATATAAACGTCGCCACGAAGACTAATTATTAACGGTTGAATAAATAGGGACTTGTTTCAAGTAGATAAATTATAATTAAAGAATGATACTGGATTGAGGTGGGTACAGGTATTCAAAGTATAAGAGTGTATTACAATAATAATGAAAAATTAATTATATCTATGCTCTTAATTGGTTTATTTAATTCCGGGACAGCAATACTCAAGAGATGAAAGAATGTATTCCCATGTACCAGATTTCACTTTCTAAACGAAGTATTTGCTATATTATTAATTACCAAAATCGCTTATAAATAAGATTATCAAATTCCACCAACCGACTCCAACGCATAGCGTCCATGATCGGCAATTTGTTCATTTATTAATGTGTTGGCGTTTGAAATAACACTGGTTATATAACTTTTAACAGTAAGATGAAAATACATAAGTACAAGAGTCATATAAAAGTTTTAAAAGTTTTGTTATTAAATAATAAGTTAATACCAAGCTGTAGGGACGTAAGTAATACAAAAAGTGAACTCATAAAGGATTATACCGTGATTATGTAACAAGTGTAGAGCTTTAGGGAATTTTACAAAACATAAATTTAGGATAATACAACTGAAGTGATGTTTAAGGAAGCTAAATAAAACTTTCTAAATCTGTTTTAGTAATGAGATTCAATATTTTCATTAAACCAAGTTGAAAATATATTATGTTTTTCATTAAATAAATTTAAAGTTTTTATTTCATTTCAAAACTTTGCCCCTACGTACGTACCAACCCATAAATTTAAAGGGTGATATTCTATTAGACACTTGTAACAAATATTTTATTCAAAACTCTATGATTAGGTCCATATTAAACTTATTTATAGTTTTAAAAGCATAATTTATAGTAACATAGCTCAGAATATATGAAAAAGGTCGTCCCTTGCAAACATTACAGAAACACGTTATTGCCCAACGTGAATATCTTCAAGGTAAATAGACCGAACTCAATAGACCGAAAGGCAGTTGACCGAACTCAATAGACCGAAACCTCACTAGACCGAAGCAGCAGTAGACCGAAACTCACTTGGTCGAAAATATGTTACGGTTAAAGTGCACATTCGCTAAATGTGCACATTAAATATCTCGAAAAATTACATTTATTAACAAGAGCATCAACTTCCCTTCACACTTTATTCAGGCTTAGGACTGACAACATAAACTGCTGGCGTGTTTAGAAGTTTTTTTTTTTGTTTTTGATGCTGTTTTAAGTTAGTTCTAATATAATTACTTATGTTAGTCACTAAGGCATTATTATTAGAGAAATATTTACTCAGGACCGAATTCCGGAAAGGAAAATAACTACGTCATTAGCAGGATTAACCAATTAGCAAATTTCTCCAGTTTGTGCGTAAATAGTTGGAGTAATTATCGTTAACGATACATAGGAATGTTAAACTTTCTTAAATCCTATTGTCAAAATATCATCACAAAGGTAGATAAGAATATTAAGCACACTAATAGTTTGTAAGGCACATACCTTACTTAATTGCATTCTTGTGCTAATGATTTTCCATGCTATAAATGCAATTTTTCTTATTTTCAATTTATTCCAAGTCTACAGCTTGTTAAGGAGCGTTGTAGAAAGTTAATATTGAAAATGGTATTGCAGTACATAGAGAGTGTAAAGGGCCATCGTAAATTGTTATTAGATGGTCATTTGTACATCAAAGATAAACAAATTGATACGAAGATATACTGGAGGTGTGAACGTTATAAAAATCCAAGTAGTGTTCGTGTAATATCAGTGGACAACAATATTACACAAGAAAGTGGCCAACATAACCATGCAGCTGATGCTGCAGAAATAGAGGCAGCTCAAGTAATGCAAAATGTTAGAGAACATGCAAGACGTACCCAGGACGCTCCACACTTCATAGTATCGCAAGCATCTTCAGAATTATCGCAGGCAGCGTCAGCAAAACTGCCAAAAGTGGACAACATGAAACGAACTATACGAAACATTCGAACTAAGCATGAGGCTGCTCCAGCAATACCTGGTAATCGAAGAGAACTTGTGATCCCCGATAATTATAAAATTACCAAAAAGGGAGTAGATTTTCTATTATTTGATTCTGGACCCGCTGACGATCGAATATTAATTTTTTCCACTACAAGAAACTTGCGGCTATTAGCTCAGTGCATGCATTGGTACGTAGATGGCACGTTTAAAACTGTGCCACATCTATTTTGCCAATTATATACTATCCATGGGTTGCGTTATAACAATGCTATACCATTAGTATATGCACTACTGCCAGATAAAACCGAAGAAACATACACTCGATTGCTTACAAGTTTGAAAAACATTGAACCGACAGTTTCACCAATAAGCGTACTTATGGACTTTGAATTAGCGATGATGAATGCAGTGTCTGCAGCATTTCCTCAAACCAGGCAACCGGGATGCTTTTTCCATTTTTCTCAGAGTTGTTTCCGTCACATCCAGTCAGAAGGACTTCAGCGTCGATATGAAGCAGAACCTGACTTTGCCCTAACAATGCGACTGTTGCCTGCTCTGGCATTTGTGCCTGCAGCAAATGTAGTAGATATCTTTGAACAGTTGTGCGAAGAAAGTGTTATTCCACAAGAAGCTCAAGGTGTGCTTGACTACTTTGAGGATACGAGGATAGGACGCCCTCAACGCCGTCACCGTCACCCGCCGCGTTTTCCTCATGTTATGTGGAATTGTTTCGATGGTGTAAATGAAGATTTACCGAAAACCAACAATTCCGTGGAAGGATGGCATCGAGGCTTTGACCACCAAGTTTCTTCAAACCATCCAAATATTTGGAAATTTATTGAAGCACTGCAGAGAGAGCAGAGTCTTAACGAGCTTAAAATAGAGCAATATTTAAGTGGCGAAGAACCACCCAGAAGCCAGAAAAGGTACCGGGATTGTGCTAACAGAATAAAGCGCCTAGTCAGTAACTTCGATATTCAAGGAAATATAGTCGATTATTTACGCGGGATTGCGCATAATTTTAATTTTTAATATTAGTAAGTAGATATGTAATTGGGTAATTGGGAAGGATATTATCTGTTAAGCATTGTATGCTTTACTAGAATAAACTTAAAATAGAATCAAAAACAAAAAAAAAACAAAATAATAATGCATCACTAAGGCATTATTATTTTGTTTTTAACAAAAAGATTCTAACTAACAATAACTTCATAAGTAATTATATTAGAACTAACTTAAAACAGCATTAAAACAAAAAAAAACAAAATAATAATGCCTTAGTTATTAACAAAAAGGTTCTAACTTCATAAGTAGTTATATTAGAACTAACTTAAAACAGCATCAAAAACAAAAAAAAAACTTCTAAACACGCCAGCAGTTTATGTTGTCAGTCCTAAGCCTGAATAAAGTGTGAAGGGAAGTTGATGCTATTGTTAATAAATGTAATTTTTCGAGATATTTAATGTGCACATTTAGCGAATGTGTACTTTAACCGTAACATATTTTCCACCAAGTGAGTTTCGGTCTACTGCTGCTTCGGTCTAGTGAGGTTTCGGTCTATTGAGTTCGGTCAACTGCTTTCGGTCTATTGCTTTCGGTCTATTGAGTTCGGTCTACTCGCCGTGAGCGGAATATCTGGTGTGGAACACCACACGACCTTCCAACCTACAAAATGGCAAATAAAAAAAATGAAATAATTTTAGTAACTTTTTTTTAGGATAATTATGCGTGTTTTTTCATTACGAAAATAGACTCCGTTGCAAAATCAAAAACAATTATCTATGCCATAAAGATGCGAAAGAAAAAAACACGTATGCGTATTACTTTCGCATTGCTTTTCTATAATTTACCCTAAGAACTACCGGTTGACATCGGCCTGAAAAGGAGTTGTCGCGATTAAAGCCGCCAGACTTAACTGCTATTCACATAAATAATACGAGCAAGCTGATAGCAGTACCATAGTAATTTCAAATTGTTTGAAGTTTATGATTTAACAAGTTTAAATGTTTAGGTAATCGCCTTTAAATTCATAATAATTACCAACTACACTATTTGTCAGGGCATGATTATGATTTCTTAATAAAAGTTTGAAATATTAGATTAACCCTTTCAGTCACACTTATACTTCTAAAAACGTGTGCAATGGTTAATTGGCACCTTAGTAACATTTCAAAAGTTGAATTAAATTGGTATCCCCTCCCCTTTATTTTTTGTAGCATGTCCCTTGGGAGGCACAAGGTGACTAGGTGGAGTAAAATACTTTTATACACCAAAGAACAATTTATTAAGTAATAATGGAACGTTGTTTTATAAAACTAAAATAAAATAAAATTTAAAAAACAGTAAACAATTAGAATATTCACCGTTTCATTTTTTGGTGTGAAATTTCAGAAAACAATTTCTGTTCTTCACAATGCACAAATGCACCTAACATTTAGAGCAGAATATGTGAGTCTTCAGCTTACAGTTCTCCATCTTGCAGCGGGAATTATGTTGTTTATTATCATATTCTGGAAAATGATTGTAACCATCATACCTAGATACTATGTGGTCTTATCTCGTAGAACTTCTTTTCGGGCGAAACAGTTGACGAATTATCGCTTGATGGTCCGCCTAGTTTAGGAAGAGTTTTGTATAGAATAAGATGTTCAGCAACTTCTTGTCGAAAAGCGAGCAAATCCAATATATTTTTCTATTGAACCCCAAGTGTTGTAGCCCTGTTTTTATATTCAATCCAAGAATTTACTAATGCAAGGTCAATCGCATGCGTGATCATTCCTGGATCTGACATAAGAACGATAAATACTCAACAGGAAATCTAACTTATCTACTTCGCCCATGTTACTGCTGTAGTATTTAATTGCTTCTGGTCTTGTGACGTCCACGTAACATTTTTTTTTCTTATCCCACCGTCTACAATGATCAGTTGTACCGATACCTACGAAGTTGGAGGCTATCGTTACCACCTTGTTATAGTACCATTTAGTTACAACTATTCCATCTTTGTTGAGAGAGATCGCTGAAGACCCCCGCCCTGATTTCTTCATTTCCTTATCTGTAGGTAATTTTGGTTGAAAAAAGCGATTCAGTCTGGCTGTCCCAACTGCATATATGAGTTTTGATTGCAGAAATTGAAAATAATTATCAAAAAATAATCCATGATTGCTTTCTCGTATTCTGTCAGAAAGTTGCATGACTACTCTAGCTCCTAAACCAAAATTGCTATATATTGGATTTATTTCCGTAGTAGATCCCGGACATATTATAAAGTCATAAATGAGACCACTTTGTCCCGCTAATACGAAAATCTTTACGCCCCATTTCTTGGGTTTGTTACTGACATATTGCTTTATCTTCAGGCTGCCTTTGAAAAGTACCCTTTTCTCATCAATACAAAGGTACGTTTCTAAACGTAATTCAAAACATCGTTGTCTTATTGAGTCACACAACCCACGTACCTTCCATAAACGGTCTTTATTTTCGTCTTCACGAGAAGTAACGTCAACTAAATGAATGGTTTGGCGCAATTTGCTGAATCTATTAAAAGCCATGTTATCTTTCACCAAAGAAATTCCAATGTATGAATTCCAGTACATTCTTACATGAGGAAATCGTAAATTTCCCATTATAATGTGGATACCGAAAAAATTTTTTATTTCTTGGTCCGTTGTTGGAGCGAATGTAGCCACTGTCTTTTGAGTGGCGTATAAATTTGACATTTCTGCCATTTCTTTAAAAATTTGATCAGGAATGTATTTTTTAAAAAAATTCTATTGGTGGTGGTAAATCTATCACATTTGAAGGGTCTTGGTAGTGCCAAACAATTGGTTTCGTTTCATACTGGATGCTATCCATCCATTTTACTTTACTTTTCACGGTTAATTCGTGGTCTTGAGAAAATTTTTTTATTTCTTCTTTCAATTGCTTATCTGCTTTACTATTATCATTCGACGTATTTTTTTCTAAATTTTGCATAATATCATGATTGTCCTCGTCATCTTGTATATGCGGTTCTTCGGCTTCCTCGGCATCTTCATCGGTTGAGATACGAATTTAAATAAATGGTTTCCTCATATTCAGCAGCTTGCAGCGAATCTTCGTTCCATCCATCGTCTTTATCATCAGATAAGAAAGGAACGTCCGAGTCATCATCATTTTCTAAAATTTAAAACAGTTCTTCATCTGTTAGAAATCTTTGCTACATGATCTGTAGAGTAAGCCATATATCAACGTTATGCACGTAAAGAAAGTTGCAAAAGGGATGCAATACTTATTCGTAAAACATGGAATTTAGGTCCACGCAGTACGTTTGTCCCTTTCAAGGGACATTAAATTAGGGCCCTTATTTCTCCTCTATATGATAATAAACCGGAAAGTTTTATATTTAGGTATGAAGTATAATTGCTTTACTTACCACCAATCACTATAGTTCACTTTTGTTTATAAAATTAACAATGTTACCATTCACTAAACAGTGTAAACAAATGCACGTGTGACACTATGATAAATTCAGGTAGACTGTAATATCGGAAAAAATTTTCCTACTTAAAAGTAGATGGTGCCAATATTCTTACTTAATGCATATGGTGTCCCTCCAGCAAGACAAGCTGACTTTAAACGCTAAATGAACTCCACGACCATATCTACGCTGCACTCGCGGGATTTTCACACTCGGGCTAATGCCCTCATGTACAAAATCCCGCTTGTGCGATATCTACCACTTTCGTAGCTCGTTATGTAATATACTATAATTATAATTTTTTTAGGATAACTATGCAACATCTTTTTCTACGTTCATAACGAAAACAGGCAACATTGTAAAAAGAAAGGCTACAATCTACTTATGTTATAATGACATTTAAAACTACATGTTTGATAGAGATTAATAGAGATAGATACATGTTAACTTAAAAAAAATTACAAAACACCCGTTTCTATGAGATATCAATAAAACAGTTTAACCATTTTCGTTCATATTTAATCAAGTTTTAGACTTACCTTGCGTTATATTAAGAAACTTTATGAAGAAATTATGCAATATCAAATTTTCTTTAAAAAATATGTCTACACCTTTTCTTATAAGATTAATCGTTATTCAGATATTGAAAAAATTCTAAATTCTGCCTTAGATATTTTTTGCCGCTAAATTACGCGTCGTATCAGAAAATTAATTAATAGATATGTTTAAGGTATACATGTAGGTATTTTTATATCTCTGAAGCATGCAGCTGTTTTAGACATATTTGATAAAAATGAAAAACTGCTACAAATAAACCCTACCTCTCCGTCGCTCGATTTCTCCCAAAATCCAATCGGCTCCAAGTAAAATGAAAACATGGTTAAATACCGAATTGTAAGCACATAGGTTTTTTCGTTCGGGAGTTATCGTGGATACTAACATACAACCACACACAGACACACACACCCGTACACACACCCACACCCACACCTAATCCCAAACCCAAATTCACACCCACACCCTCACCCATACCTCCACCCCCACCTACACCCACACCCACACTCACACTCACACCCACAACCACACCCATACCCATAACACACACAGGCACACACACACGCATCCAGGCATCATGGCTGATCTTGGCGAAACTTAGTCAAAAGTTGTAAAATTAGCCAATAAGTCGATTTAGCGATAGTGAAGAAAGGTTGATTGCATAACCTTCTATACCTACATATGTAGATGTTGGTTGGAAGGTAAAAAGGTAAATATTAACTGTAGTGACCACAAGAATTTCAATTCTGTATTTAACATTGTATATCAGAACCTACATCATAACTCTATCACGCCTTATATAAGGTGCCCCAGAATATGTTGGTTTAGACTGCATGTGAAGTTAATGTTGAGGATGTGGGCACCACATATCGTTCTTATGCTTGTGTTTTATTATCAAATTCATAGGAAAAGTAGCTTATTAGTTGCAGCGCGTCTATTTCTAACTGATTCATACTTCCATATGTTGAATGTACGAAAAACTATGTTTTCCATTTTACCGACATTTAACAAATTTAAAAATTATAAAAACACGCGCTTGACAATTTTTTATTAAATTGAATTATTATTACGTATTATATGTAATTTAATTATTTTTAAGTAGAATAATATAAAATTCTGTTTAAACTATTACACAAAATAACGTATAAATTAAACAAATTAATACAAATGACGATCCTTCATCATTTGTGGAATATGAAAAGCATGACCATATTATTCTAACTTATTACATACACACACCATTCTTTTCAATGAAGTAATTGCAATTTATTACTTATTATTACCGAACCATAAAAGAACATTTTATATTCTGTTTTATTTTGTGCTAATACACAAATAATTAAATACTTAGAACTTATAACTCCCTTCATTTTAAGGGGATGTCATAAAAATAAATTTTTATCTCTTGCTCGCGGCTTCACTTAGTCGTAGGGGGTGTGAATACTTATATACACTTTTGCAACACAATCAAACTAAGGCAGGCTTATTCATGATAAATAAAATTAAAGTACAATGTAATGTTAAACAAATTTAAAAATAAAACTGTAACTTAAATAAAATAGGTAATTTATACAAATAAATTTTTAAGTCAGGAGTTGAGGTCCCTTTTGGATAGACAACCCTCCTGGCACCATTGTTAGGTTGGTAGGTATTACGTCTAATGACAGGTTCTGCTTGTCTGTAATCAAACATACTTTTTTTCCGATTTTGCGGTCTAAGGATCCATTTCTTAGTAAATTGGTATATTTAATTACTATTTTTGTTATTAATAAAGGTGCGTGGCCTTTTATTTGAAACTAGAGAGCGTTCTTAAGATCGTTAGTAATTTTTGTGATGATAAGTAAAGAAATTGGTGTATTTTAGGGTTGTTCTCAATGATGAATTACGTTAGGGGTGTATTATACGTATGTAAGTGTTATGAATACAGTTCTGGTTAATTTCCAGGGAATGCGAAAATTTGGTGTTCAATTGTGATTTTTAATTGACCTTTGGAGCGAATTATAATATTGACTTTATTGATTGTATTAAATAGGTGAGTTTTCTTCATTTATTAGTATTTAATTAAATAAGTTAAACCTAATTTCTATTAGATGCATCGGGCAATTGAGACATATATTTATTTAAACTGAATTGATTATAAATATAAAGAAAGTTTTTTTATTAAAAGATTTAATTCATGGAATGTTTACATTTTGTTACTCTAACGGGATTGATTAATTTATTTAGCATAATCAATATTGTTGTCAATTTCTGTTTAATCAAACTGATTTTTGGGAAATTTTATAGTGTAAAATTTATATTAAAAGAATATAAATTTTATGTTTATTTAAGCAGGAAATTAAAAGATTTTATTTTAATAACGAGAGCTAATTTTGTTTTTAAAATAGGTAAAATGAACAGAAGTAAAATATGATTCTTGTTTATACAGGATGAATCTCAAATATGTTTGTCTTATTTTGTATATGTATAATGCGTGTAATTATTCTGGGCAAAAAGGAGTATTTTCAAGATAGCTTGGGTATTTTGCCTAAGTTAGCGAGGTGTAGCTTTAATGGCTAGTTCCGAATTAGAATTTGCCCTTCCAATAATAGAAAAAAAATTCCAAATTCAGCTATTTTTCAACATAAAATTGAAAATGATCATAACATTGACCATAAAGATTTTTCTATTATTGGAAGGGCAAATTCTAATTCGGAACTAGCCATTAAAGAAGCTCTTCATATATTTTGTCAAAGCCGACATTAAATATACAACAAGACATGACTTACTTGGAATTACTTAGATAATATAATTTTTCTAAAACTGACAGTCAGGTTATGTCATTGTTGTTATATAATTTTATTTCAACTTTGATGTGTTATAAATTCGTTTTAATTTTACTTTTTGTCTTTTGCACATATGTTAAGTTCAGACGATGATTTTAGAATAAATCGAAACGTTAACTCTAATTTAATAATTGCTTTTATTTTTAAGTTTATCGTATTCACTATATACTATAACCTAAAAATACACGGGAAAAATGATCTAAGTCCAAAATATCCAAAATCTGGATTACTACGTTAAATGTAACTTTAGCATACGAATTTTATTTCGTCCGTAGTAAACCACTGAAAGATCAGTCTAAGTCCCTTAAATTAGCGTTTAAAATCGAGTGTACAATGAAAAAGCGATCAAAGTCCTCTCAATTTACGAATAACCGATCCAAGTCCGATAACTGATGCAAGGGGGGTGGTCGATTTTATTCCTGTTTAACCATTAGTTTATTTCTAATCTTGTTCAAGCTTGCAGCACATTTTTTGTCGGGTGTTATTAAGGGCGTAAATAATATTATTGTCATGTCTAGTAGTGATGGTGTCTCGGTACATTATCACACTACTTAAGTAAGACTCGAAAAAGAAAGTCTTCTGGTCGTGTAAGAGATGTTGAGAAACATGCTCGAAACCATACGTTTGAGACTGGGAATCCTTGTAGGTGTAAAAATCGATGTTTTCTATAACTGAGCGACCCTGAAAAGAATAATATTGTAAGAAAATTTAATTTATTAGAAAACAGAAATTCACAGAACAGACATTTAGCTGGGTTAGTTTCTATGCTGCCAATTACAAGACGTCGGCCACGAAAAAGTGAAGAAATTGCAAATTTGATATCCAATGCATTTCGTTACAAAATAAGAGTTCAAAATGGGGAGAATAATGAATTCCATGAAATGTCAGTGTGCCAGCAGGCCTTTATCAGTGTACATGGAATAACAAATAGAAGACTGATAACAATAAAAAGTGGTCTTAGAAGGCAAGGTAGCTCAGTTGACTATATGAGAGGTAAGATGTTAAAACATTATTACATAAGGTGATGTATTAGATCTTTGTATGTTTCACATTGTAGGTAGGCATCAAACAGACCACACAAGATGACTCCAGAAATGGCGTAACTTGTTGAGGAACGTATCAAATCATTTAAAGCTCGTGTATTATAGTTTAAAAAAGTCAAGAAAGCTGTATCTCCCAGAGATCCTGAACATTAAAAAGATGTATCTCTTCCTTCGTGAAAAATATCCGAATCAGAAAATAAGTTATGAATCTTACAGAATAATTTTAAATTTAACATTGGGTTTGGGTGCCCTAGATCAGATAGCTGCAGTTACTGCGACAAAGTTAAAGCCAAAAAGTCTTCCTTGGAGACTCAACTAAAGAACATAGGTACTGATAATCAAGAAAAGAAGTCAGATATAGAAAAAAAGGCTGAAAATTATTGACACGGAACACAAAATACACAAACTAAAAGCGACACTTTCTACACAAGAAAACGTATTGCTAAGAAAAACGCCCGTAAATAAGGAAACTTTGAAGCAGTAACAATGAATTATTCAAAGAACTTGCAACAACGAACATCACAACTAACGACGTCTATTAGAAAAAGGCAACTGACGTTTGTTAGCTTTAATATTCATATCATTCACATATCCTTTCATCAAACTATTGCTAAAAAAGGGTCAGATGATGTTGTGTCGCTTTTAAACCATTTTTGCTTTAACTTTCTTGACGAAAGAGTACGACATTTAGAAATTTTCTGTGATTCCTGCGCTGGTCAAAACAAAAATTACACCCTTTTCAGATTTTTGCATTTCCTGGTACTCAAAAAAAATGCGCTTTGACTGTGTGATTGTCACATTTCCTATAAGAGGTCAGTCATACCTTGAATGTAATCAGGACTTTGGTCTAATTAATCAAAAAAGTGAAGTTGATGTCCCACAGCAATGGGTTGAAGTTTTTAAAAACGCCAGATGCAAACCATGGCCATTTGATGTTGTAGAATGCAAGCAAGACATGTTTTTCTCCTGGACAGAGTTTCTAGCACAAACATACAAGTAGAAGTGCCAATTTTCCACAAGACTCCTAAGAGAAATTCGTACAAGCCATGAACACCCAAGAACAATAGAAACAAGAGCAAATTATAATGGAGCGAGGCAAAGCTTTATTATTGCGGGGCCCAATTTGACTTGGAAGGGATCCCCAAAATTATTATACAAACAAGCTATTCTAGTGCCAAAGAAAAAATACCTACAACTACAGGAGCTAAAGAAATTCGTTGCCGAAAAACATTAGAACTACTACTTGGAGTTGCCGATCGTAGATAACAAGATGGGTGGTGATGAACTTGACGTAAGTTTACTTCTCATTTTTTTACAATAACTAAAACCAAAGCTACTTTTTCGCACTATTTTTAAAATAAGGTATCTGCACTAGAGTTACTAGTATTTTAGTATTAAGGATCTTTATCTCTGTTAATTTCTTTTTATACAATAAATTTCTACATTTTTGTCAAATTTAAACTGCTCGTAGAAAAAAATGTGTACCTAACACATGCGGAAAGTGTCTTCTCCGCACTTGACGGCAGACAGAACTCCATTACGCGTCGTTCGGTCAACTGCCGTCTCGTGTGGAAATTACCACTTTCCGTACTTGTTAGGTAAAGAACTAATACTCTTCCTTCTTTGCAGGAACTATAAAGCAAAAATACTCTTCAGAAAAAGGAACCTCTTGCTTACATGTTAATGACAGCCTGCCATTTTGACAGTTAAATAACAACAACAAACGAGCGAGGTCCAAATGGTTATTTTAATTACTTAAGAGGAGCTTCAAGAAAATTTGGTTTAGACTTAGATCGTTTTTCCACTTTTTTGTATAGTTGCATATTTTTAGATGCTTTTTTTGGAAAAGAAAATGTTTTTTAATACTTGCTTTGCTTTTTGTCAAAACGTTAATAAATCATCTAGTTAAACCAAATAGTTATTTTGTCTGTATCGGTATTTAATAAAAGGAGACTTTCAAACTTTAAAATAATTTATCTCAAAACTTGCCAAAAGTGACTTAGATCGTTTTTCCCGTGTGCTCTTCATATACATTCGGCTATTCAGGTTGTCGAATTAGTGCCGCAATCTCCTGTTGTGGACTTATTAAGCATATAATGAATAAAAAGAAACTCTACCTTATTTCTAGGAGAACGTATCTTAAAAACATTTTCAGCGATGTCAGACTTCCGGTTAAACCGGAACTTGGTAGTAAATTCGTTATTTTAAATAGAAAATAAAATAAGAAATAACTCAAAAATTGTGTGTTCTGGCTATAAGTGTTTAATAAACATACATTAAAATTCGACGAAGAATACAAAAATGCAATAAAACATAAGGTATTCGATTTAAAATAACGAAGTAACTACCAATTTGCGGTATAAGATTGAGTTTCTTTAGACAATTTGACCCATTACGCTTAATAAACCCACGACGGAGGACTGCGGCACCATGTATAATATTTGTAGCCAAACGCCACAATAAAATCGTTAATTTTAATAGGTACTTAACAGTGTATTTACAACGGATCTCTGAGAGTTACGACTCCTCTCCCGTCTGGTGTGGTATTATAGTTATTTGGTATAGGAGTTACTAATATAGATTGAGGAACATAACAACATTTCATTAGTTTGTTACTGAGTCCGTAACAGTGTAGATTGTCACAAAACCTACAGTGGCGATTTGATCACACTTGATAACAACAGTAGAATCCCCAATTACAAAAAAGACTTTTATTAAACCAACTACAGGCCCCTCTCATTGACATTTATAGTGAGAATGTAATTTTTCAAATATTTGGTTCGTCTTACATTAATCCAAGATACTTGACAAACAGACTGCTTGCCTTCTTCTAAAGCAAGACATTGAAGAAGTTCAATTTTAACCGAATCTTGGATAGTGACTTTTTCCTATTGCAACTATATGATTGATTACACCGCTGTTAAATAGAGGCATGAACTGCAACTGGTGTTTCATAGCCAAACTTTTGTTGACATTACGGCGATTGCAAGAACTCCTAGCACTTATTTTTGAAACCCTGTGTTTGGCCTCAAATCGCATACACCATAAATTACAAAGGGGACCAAATTTTTAGCCATTCTAAGATAATGAAGTAAAAAATGGAATTTAGGTTTCAGTTTTTCCTTGGAAATTTCCAAATATAGTTCATTAAATTCCTCAATTCGGGTTTGAAGAAGGTTTTCATTATCTGCAGACATACTTCTACATAAAACAATATCTAATATTTTCCGTAATAATAAATATAAACTCCAGGAGGTTTCATCGGTAGGTATAAGATCGCCAACAATCAATCCAAAGTACCTAACACAAGTTAACATTTCAGAAGCTGATAATATAAATTTTCCTTGCTTTAAATGTTCCATTTGGAAAGCGACTGGTTTACTACTCTGCTAAGGACCGTAATCAAAGGAAAACATTCATTCATTAAGTACTTGTGAAGAAAAAAACCTCAAAGTAGTGACATAATGCTTAACTAGGAAGATCATAACGTATACAGCAGTACCTTCTAAAATATCATGCATAAAATTTGCGGGTATTTGGTCAAACATATCAAGTTAGCCATCTGAAGCTAAGTACATTTCTCTTTCACTCCACTGGAACTCAAATGTTGCTGCAATGCTTCATAATAACTGGTCATATTTCTCAAAAGAGATACATCTTTATGGCACATGGTTCCCAGATCTTGTTTTCTCACAGAACAAATTCTACAGGGATAGTTTGCTGAAAAACTTTCAACGAAGCCCATTAATTCATGCAAACCTAGGTTGTCGCCAACGATAGCTGCAAGTTCAAAGTAAATTGTTCCAGAATAGTCAGGCAGATCAAATTCGATTCCATTGTTCATTAAAGATTTAAACACATTTATGAAGGGTTCGAATGTAATAGCATTACCAAAGCGAATCCTATCAGATGAATGAAAAAGCAAACTACGAAAAATGCATTGTAAAGTGGAGTTGTAATAAGGAGGCAAACATCCTACTGACACATATACAGCTCCTAATTTATGCAAACCGGCATGACTACCAAGTACATTACCAGTTTCGTAATCATCGAAAAACAAAATCAATGGAAAGAATATCTTATTGCCCTGCACTTTTTTTCTGTTTTTCCAAAAAGATCCCTGTATTACGTTAGTTACTAAGGAGTTGTCATGTTCTAATGCCTTAACATAATTCAACATTTCAATTAAAATAATAGGAATCGAAAAAAAAAACGTTTTAGCACTTTAGAAATATGCATGAACTGTTCGCTTCATGTACTTGGTTTCAGATTGAAAGTACCACTTTGTCTCTTACCATCTAATCGTTGTCCTATTATTACTTCCTGAGGCGGAATATATAGAGCTAGTCTCTCAAAATACCACAAGCGTTTGAATTCAGTTTTTACATCGCATAGTGAATCTTCAAATAAGTCTTTGATTTGTTGTTCTAAAGATGGATGATTGACAGTTTGTTTGATAACGTTTGTGACCGCTGAACTGACGATGGAAACTCATTTTGTAGAACTAAAACGGGACTATACCTTGGTATTTTTTTTCAATTAAGTTTTCCTGGAAAACGACTTTGAAAGTCAATAATTTCAAAAGTTGCACGCTAACTGTATGTGAGTTATAACAATACTTGGATAATTTTGTTGATCAATAATATTAGCCCATTTTGCTCTACTCAGAATCACTGATAAAAAGTTGATTATGTGGCATACTGAGACTATTTCTATACAAGAGTATCATAATTCTACTGTACCAGGAATCTCAAACCACCCTAGTTAACTTGTTTATTCTTTAAATAATTCCTCTAAGTACATATTTTATTGATAGGACTATTTCATGAATTTACATTCTTTAATAAAGAATTTAAGAAACTTCATGTTTTCAACATAAACTAACTATTTCGGGTACCAGCTAGGCAACATCGAAATTCTGAGGCCATTTAGAATGAGGATGTTAGTAGACGAAAGAAAATTTCTAAAAATAGACTTCAAATTAAACATCACAGTTTTTGAAATTTACATATGTCACGTGGTTGCGATTTTATCAAATATTTGCCGTTAATTCCGAAATTATAAATTATTCTGTAGTACCGGGCATCTGAAATGTAGTATAAGTTCATGCAATTGAATTTGATAACGTATACATTTTTGGGAAGCTTTTCGATTGTAACGTTTTTATTTTGTCTTATGCGTATTTGGAAAATATTCGAAATTTTTACAAATGGTTTAGAATCCTTTGTCTGAAAACGAAACAAAGTTTTTAGTTTGTTTATCAAGTTTAGAAAGAAGTTTAAAATTAAGATGTGATTTACGTATTGGTATCAATAGCCAATAGAATCCGTTTTACTGTTTGATTCTGTATTAATTGGTTTCTTTATAAATAATACCAGTTCTCGTTATTTGAAATTTCGGTGAATTTTGTTAAATGGATTTGAAATTGCATCATGTAAAGTTATATTAACTATAAAATGATTACGTTGTATGGTGCATCTTTTGAAAACTTGAATTGTAGCGACAACCTGTCGCCTTTCCTTTGCTAAAATTTTTGGTCTTTATACAAAGAGTTTGGGTTTTGTATACTTATTTTAAGGTTCACTATCGTAAGAGTTTCTTTATCATAGACATATCATGTTACAGAGGCGCTTTTGGGAACGTAGTTTGGTGCCGAAAGGCTATCGTTTTTTGCGCGTATGTTAAATTAAAGCAACGAAGCTGTGTAGTTGGTTAATTAAGATTTAGGGGGATTAAAATCCAAGGTGGCGAATACTGAATCATGTTGAAGCTAGTCTTGCTAGAGATGTAGTTCAAGGCTCACTCGCAATGTATGCGTAAGGGGTTGGAACTAGTTATATATTGAACCGAGGGTGCATCGAACATTACCGTAGGAACATGTTTCGCTTCCAGCGATATTTTAAAGTTTCACACGCCCCGGGAATATTGTATCGTTTCGTTTGTCAATAATAACAATTTTCGGACCAAGGAATCTGGTTTGAGTGTTTTTCATTAAGTGCTGAACTGTTTCATCGCATTTTGTTTATGCGGATTATCTTTAACGAGTTCCTGCTTAAATGATAATTTTCGCATAGACTGCCGACTTCGAATAAGTAATATTAACTGCTGTAAATACAATGCTTAAGAAGTTTCGGGTAAATATCGTTTCGTTTTAATAGATGTGTACTTAGCGATCAAGAGCGCTTTAACGTAGTTTGTTTTATGAAAGTCAAGTTTGATTTGCCAAAGTTGCTATAAAGATAAATTTAAGAATTAGGTAGTTATTGGGTTCCATCAATCACCTACCGAGAGGAGCTTCTCTTATATCGTTGTGAGTAAGAAAAGGAAGTTCGATTGACCATGTGTGCGTGTGAAGATAACTACATAGATTTTCTGAATTTATATGTGTTGGTGATTTTAATAGCATGTTTGTTTGTACTCAGGCGAATTAATATTCCTGTTTGTTTAAGTTTAGTTAACCCATTAGATCCCATAACTCTTTTTACTGAAAAGTTTTGATGAAACTTGCTAAGAGGGTTTAGTTTGGATTCAGGAATACCTGAAAAGTAGTAAAATAGTAAAAAAATTATATCTTTGGACAATTTTCTGAAATTGGGTGATGCCGCAGGGCACTAATGGGCAGTGATCTGTACTAACAGAATTATGACTAAAGGTACCGTTTTTTGTGCTGTTGGTGCAAATATGAGAAATAATGAGAAAGAAAAGGATACGAAATGAATACTAACTACAACTGTGTTAAACAAACGCAGATATACTTAAAACTTCAACTCTTTTAAGATTATTTTGTTACATTTTGGTATGAAATAAGGAAAAACAGTCAACACACAATCCAACTTGACATTTGCTACATAGTGTTCGGATCTGTGATTTGCAATTAATTCCTAGAACCCTTTTGCGGTTCTTCTACGGGGTATGCACGGCGTAGTCATCTAGTGTGATCAAAACGGATATGGTTTAAAACTCTCGATGAAGATGTGTATCTCCCAGAAGGTCCCGGGTTTCTTCTGGCAACTGCATATCGAATGACATAAGTCTCGGCAATGTTCCTTCGGAATTTCGAGTTGCGATATTTTATTTGTTTTTTATACAAGATTCAACAATTTTGAATTAAGGCATCAATATTCCGAGAGAACAAAGGCAATTGCCATTTCTTATTTCTTATACCGATCCTGTAAGCATTGATATTTTGATCCGTTAAGCCTGTTCCCCATGTTTCAAACCAGGCATTTGCACTGTAATGTTTTTTTCCTGCTCAAGTGAGTACTGGTTTTATTTCGGACAGAGTTGAGCCAACCGTAACAACACCATTATCTTTCTAGTGGGTAAGAGGTATCTCGTCATTTCGTTCAATCGCACTATCCACTGCTCCTCGGTTTTCACTGTTATTAAAATTACTGGGAAATTTTATTCTTTGGGAAGAACAGAGAGCTTCTAACATCGTTTTTGTTCGAACATTACTAATTTATTTTTTTTACATTCTGTGGTTTTGTTTTTCCTTTGCATTCCGTTTGAGGCATCCTGTTCTCTCTAAATGTCCCTGTCGCAGAACATCCTTTTTCTCTTAAAAATCAGAATAAGCCTGAGAACAAAATACGTTATCCAGAAAAATATTATAAGAGAGAAATCGTACATTATCGGGAAGTTAATCTAATAATGCCATTAGTGGAGCAGATGCTTATCCAGAAGGATTAACATGAACTGGGATATCTTTTGGGGTTTTACCTTGGTATAGATCGAAGTTAACAGGGCATCCATCAGATGAATGTATACACTACATTTAACCCGAATCTTATTAGTTTACCATTTATAAACTGCTTTATCGGGTGTCTACCAAAATGCTTAACCATACTTTCATCGTAATTCAAGTCAGCAGGAGGATTAAAATGTTTTAGGCATCTTCCTTTTATCAAATTTATAAATTTTCGTAATTTTCATCCCTTGTCATTTTTGTCAAAATCGGCACTGTTGTCTGCCCAGTGTAAGTACTTCAGAATAGTCTAAAATCTGTTTCGTCTCATCGCATTACTGACTAATTCATTATGCATATCTGGTTTCTGATCTCAGTAATGGAGGCCTGCTGATGCAATATTGTATCTACTGAGAATTAGTATTCCCACAAAACATGTTAATTCCTCAGTTGGGATTTGCTGACACCCAGCATCGTTCTTTAATCTCATGTATTTGTTCGTTTCTTCACTCAAAAGTTCCCATACAGCTATTATCAAAACATTTTTCTGTTTACTGGATAATCACTAAACCTTGAATAATCACCTATCAGAATTTGTTTGTATCTACCATATGGTCTACCTCCTTCATGGCGAATATCTCCTGCCATCCAATTTGCATCACATTTGCCCTGACTATTTAAATCTAACCTTTTATTCGCCCATTCATTGTTATCTATTATCTCTGTATTAGGTTGTGGTCAATTAGATTGTGTGGATGTTGATGGTTCGACAAAGTCGTGCATATTCGAAATGTATTTATGATGGAAGTATAAACACAACTAAAATAAACACGTGTTGGAATAACCTTTCAGTTGCCGTAAACAATGCTAACTAACTAGATTTGCGAATTGGTCTTGAGACAGGGACGGCATTTGATAGGGGCACCAGACGATTCCACACGGCATCGTTGGTATCTAATGGGTTAAGGAACATTTAGAGATCAATTCAATATACAGAGTTAGTATAAAGTATGGAACCCCCTGAGTATCTCCTCAACGGTTTATTATTTTTAAATAAAATTGATCTCGATTTTTTTTTGTTCATTGTAGAGGTTCATTGTATCCAAAATCAAACAAGGAATTAAAAAATGTAAAAATATACAAGATGTTCCATTTGCAATGACAAAGTTGATATTTATTTCCGGTGTAACCGGAAATGACACGTAAATCTGATTGCGTTGTTGGATTCCTTGGATCTTTTTAGAAGGGGATGTCCAATTTTATTTAAAAATAATAAACCGTTGAGGAGATACTCAGGGGTCCGTACTTTATACTAACTCTGTATAAAGCATATTCACTCGTAAACTGATTCGGACTGTGCCTTCATTGTTTCATTCCGTTAATGTTACATAAAAGGATGTACTGCCAGATTTGTAAAATTCAGGTGTTCGACGTTTCCATTATTCCTTTGATGTTAATTAAAAATTTAGGATATAAAATAGATAAATTTGGGGTTGTTGGAATCCTGCAGGAATTATTCCAAATCAGACTACAAAATTCTATTTAAGAGATACATTTAATGTGCTTAGATATTTCATTCTAAATGTAGTAGTTTAGTTATTTTGGATTACATCCAGTTTATATGTAATTTATTTGTTTTGGTTACTGTTAATTTGCAAAACTTTGTAGTAGCATTTTTTTTAAGTGTTTGATTATTTATAGAAAGCTTTAACGTAATGACTGATGAGAATTTCTCGATTTGAGCGTCTGCTATTTTGATTTTGGTAATAAGTCACTTTAAAAGAGATTTTAGATTACAAAGTAACGTAATTATGAAGTAAGTCGGTCGTTGACCGGTCAACTGTTTGTTTTACATACGGTAGTTTTGCGAGTAGTCGCAATCTTTAAAGTGTTTTATAGGAATCCTCTAATCAGCCTTCAATTATCTGGATTTTCCAAATGGTAAATGGTTATTTTTTTAAGAATGAGCTGTGCATTTTCCCTAATTTGGGTATTACATCCCGATATCGATGTTTAGTAAATTTTAGGATTTTATAAATTTTGATCGTGTCTAGTTTTACGGTGACGTGTTTTTCGTTTGAAATTGAATTATTAATTACCGTATTGATCAGTGTTTTTGGGTATTTGAGTTTATCGAAATATTCAGTGGGTTTTGAGTTCTATTATCGCAATGTTGCGGCTTTTATATGAAGCATAAGATTTTATTGAGGTTTAGGTGAACTTTGCGTAAATATTTTTGTAGTAGAATTTTAGTAGAAGTGAGGGTTTCATTTTGAGGGAACATTATGATTTCCTGTTGGGCTAACAGGTGGCGCCCTTTTGACATTTTCTCCTGTTTTTGACGTTTTTGGAGTTGTGACGAGTGCCCTTTTACAGCATTAAGTAAGAACCTCGCCCCCATCACTGAGCCATGCCGTACTTCTAAATTGCCTTTACGAGCTGAAGCCCTAATGAGTATTTGGCCTGTAACAACCAAAGTTGCTTTCCTTGGTTTTGTTGAAAGAAGTTCAGTGCAACGAGTGATTAATTTTAAACATGATGAATACTTCGGTTAATCTAATACTCATAATTCTCATTAGTTTAGTTCATTGAAGTTCGACTGTAGACGAATACATTTATATGTAAAACTACTTGGTTTTATTTGCATTTTCAGGGTACATTTATGGACACCAGCAATCTTGCTTTATCTCTTAAAATTCAGTATTCATGATCTATTGGTATTATTTTATTATTTAATAAACGAAAATTTCAAAGATATGCCCACCTTTTCATACCTATTTTGATATCAATATGATGATGTTCGTTTATTATGAATTTTAGTAAACAAAACGAAATAAAGCATCTAATAACAGTTCGAAAGAAAAATGAACAAAAAACCTAAATAAACAAATAACAATGACAAGAAATGACCAATAACAAACACAACAATAAGAGCAATAATAGTAGTTTACAGAAGGTGTTCAAAAAGTACCCTTATGCAGTAGCGCAATAGCCGACACAATCTTCAAACTCCTCCTA
>JARFJB010001335.1:0-31017 GCA_036346205.1 Vesta saturnalis
TGTTCGTCAGCATCGTCAGAATCTGTCACGTTGCAGGAATCTGAGATAATATTTCTGTTACCTGGCACATAAGAATCCGCAGAGTCAACATCTGTATCCGATTCGTTTAGAAGGATCTGAGACGCTACCAGTGTTACAAGTCTTCTTGATCGACTCGTGATGCTTCTTGGTTCCATTTTGAACTCCCACAATAAGATTTGAGATCAAGGAGGCCTCAACTACATCCTTTCGTTTGGTAAGTACAACAGAAAATTATTTAACAGTTATAATAAATACAAACAAACAAAAAATGTGAGGTGAGTTGGAAGGGTAGCCAATAAGAAGTGACATGAGGTGTGTGAGCAGCGCCTGAAATGAAGGGTGAGCGAGACAAGAGATCCTAGAGAAAATCCTCCTCCCTGCGGAAAAATCTGGGAATCGAACCAAGATCGCCTTTAGGGACGAGAGCATCAAATACTAAAGCTACTATAAATAATGGCAGATTTAGAGCATCGGTCTGAGAGACCAGTACAAATTTCTGATCTATAACGGAACATCGGTTATGAGAGACCGGTACAAATTGCTTGCTCTATTGTGTAACATCGGTTTGTCAGACCGAGTTGGTTATTGTGAATGCTACTTACCAAAGATGACGTAAACGTGTCAGTCGCTAGTGTTGATACCTTGGAGTTCAACTCCTGACTGACGCTCAGACCCATCAGAACATCTAAAGCGCTCCTAGCGCTGGTATTACTAACCATGTCGGTTTCACAGACCGGTGTTCCTGTTTAAGGTTAACTGTATAATATTTAGATTGAAAACCCTTAAAATATCAGTAACTTGCTGATTATTATTCTTCCCATTTTTTTAATAAATCAAAGTCTACTGTAAGTTTTAGTTTTTGAGATACTCTTTTGTAGGCTATTACAAATAACAAGCTTTTGAAATTCTAAAAGACTAAACAGTCCTAATCCAGGATTAGTAATGTATTGCAAGCCCCGTTCCTATTCCGAAACTAGAGTTCGCATAATATGTCTCGCAATTTATAAGCGATCTCCCTAATATGGTGTAAAAGAAGATGAACGTATGTGAGAACTAATCCTTTTCACTGTGGTATCGTAAAGGGTACATAGGAACATTTTTAAAGGGATACCTAGGAACATTTTTAGCAACCATCGGACTGGAACACCAGTACCGTTCAGAAAATAACTTTTTTTCACTCCGTGGGGTGTGACCAGAATATAACTGGAGTTACAGTTCGATGCGGTATTTTGAGTGCTTTCCAATGAGTGGTCTAACGAAGTATCTACCATTATTACAACCGATCTCGATTCCAAGAGATCGGATGGCATAAGTGGTAAAATATTCTTTTTCCGACGCCTTTCAATAGAGTAGTTTAAAAATTTTACTGCCCTTCACCCCCATTTAACGCAGAGCAAATACGCAAAAAAGCTTTTAACTCTGCACTATTTTAAATAATTTTGAAACTAAGAGTGTCACGTTTTGTGATTCGTGCCATACCATTCTGACCATTGCACCTTTTTATTACCTTTGGGTAAGATGCTTTTTCTGTCTTTTTTGAAAAAATATAGAAACCTTAGATAATACGTTCTCGCAATTGAAATCAATAGTGACGATGTTATTATTATCAACGACAAAGTCAAACTAATGACTGTTCTTTCTAGGGTGTACCTCAAATTACCTGTTGCGCAGTTTTATATTTACTGGCATTAGAATTCGATTCTCTCTCTCTCTCTCTCTCTCTCTTTACCACTGTACCTACGGCGTAAGAAAGTTGACAATGAATGGTTAAATGGTATGGTAAACGGTCTTTTCTCTGCAATAATTTTATTTGCAGAAGTTAAAACTACACTTGCTCTAAAAAGCACATCTTTATGTCGGTCTTCCAAATTTGTAATAGATCCCTGATATAGCTGAAACGTCTCTATGTAGCCTGATTGTTTTGTAACCATGCAAAATTTGTAGCCTCGCCGTATTGGATTGCCTCGTTTGAACTGCTTTGATTTATGGCGTTTAAAATTCGGGATCCTACATTCTTTTATATTGTGGTTTCCTCACGTGGAGCAATGAAATGAACTTCTTGTTGAGGTTCTCTAGTACTCAACTAAGTTTTGAAATGTTATTTTTCTTGGCTGAAATGTAAATTCTGCTTAATAAAACGTTTTCATAAAATTGAATCATAAATAATTTTAAGATAGGCATCTTAAACACTTTAGTGTAGCCGCTGTAAGTCGATACACCGAACAAAGCATGCCATTTCATCTACAGTAGTATTGCTTATGTGGCATTGCACAATTTATGCTGCAGCATATTACCATTTATCATGTGCTTCATACCTAAACATATGTCTACCTAGTTTAAAGAGATCGTTATAAAGATAAACACCTACCTCAAAGCAGGAAAAAAGGAGTTGAGCATAACAGTTACAAAGCGTACCACACAACCCTTTGGTATTGTGAAATAAGTAATGTGAGGGTGAAGTGTTACTGGGACAGTGTCGCAGAGAAAATCAAGGGGTGATAAACCGAAGACCTATATCGATGATTTTCTAAACGGTGCTATAAGAAGACATTAAATTTTCATATGGAAAAAGGTTTCCAACAATAAATCGAGTTACATGAAAGACTGAGAGACGAGTGTTCGGATTTTCCACAAGTGTGTAATACCACATTACAGAGGTGGAAGAAAGAAATAAATTATGTGTATATAACGTTACAGAAAGTTAAGTTACACCAATAGCTGCTAGAATATATGCAGAAACAGGATGGAATATGTAATTAAAAACATAGCTTTTGGGTTTTTAAATGGTCTATCTTTATATTTATATTTTGTATAAATCTATACGTTCCGAAAACAATTGCAGATACAATCCTCAGTAAATGATAATATCTGTAAGAATTTCTTGAGATGTTAGGCACTGACAAACGATTCAAGAATATTTTGTTGAGTGAAATTTCTTACACCCGAAAACCGTTGAGCAATAGAGAGGAACAATTCAAGAAACAAACGGATTTCAAAGAATGAATCAAACTGCCTTATAGATCGGGATTAAGACTGATTATATTGGACATCGGCAACGAAAACGGTTATTCACTAGCTTATACTAAATGCTTAATTGGACAGGAAAGTCCTGAAAATTACCATGACGAAATGAATAGATGTATATTGGCAGTGATACCCGACAATTGGTGATTGTGATTGATTAAGCATCATTCCACACAGTGATAGACCACGAGTTTAAAAATGTAAGGACTTCCTGGAGAAAAGCAAATATAACTGAATGTTTAACAAAGAGAAATGTCCGGTTACGAGACTGACTCGATACCTTCAACTATATGACCACGGTTTTACTTTTGGAATTATCTCGACAGTACAATTATAAAAAACAATTTTTACTGGAGAAAGCAACAAAGGTATTACGAAAGGACAACTTAAAACTTATGACTACCAAAAGACTGTAACTTTAATCCCATTGAATTAGTATAGGTCTACATCAAAAATAAAGTTGCAAAATAAAACACAAGTTAGAAAATTAAGGACGTTTTGAAACTCTGAAAGTCAACATTTACTCATCACAAGAAGCCAAGAAACTATACTATTTCGATGTTGAATCACCAGTAGCGTAGCTTCTGACAAGTACAAATAAATGTATAAATGGGTACAGTGATAACAAAAAGAAAACAAACAAGCCTATCTTATCTAAGTGTTGATTCATATTTATACAAGTCCCTATTTTTATTCGCAGTGTTTAAATTTAATTATACTTAGTGCTCACAATAAAATAATTCAGTTTATTATTAAAGTAGAAGTGATTTTTTATTTACAAAATTAATCAATTATTAAACCGTTTTTATACAGCTACGAATGTATATTATATACTTGCCATGTTTTTGTTGCCGACCATTGAATTTTCTTGCAAAACTGTTTTCATTTTGTCAATTTTTAATATTGTTGAAAACATTAATTTAAAAAAAAAAATTTCAATTAATTTATAATAAATTGTTTCTGATAGAAAATACCTGCATAAAGTCGAATATCTCTTACAGAAATGCCGATATGGTGTAGGTAATCATAAACTGCTTTTTTTTACGTTCATTCTATTTTTTAATAGTTCTTTCAAGTAACTCTGGTTTGATGGTATTTATTATGAGATTTACCAAGAATGTATTTATCTGTTTTAATGTGTAATTATGACATAAGCAAATATGACATAATCACAATGGCTTTAAGAATTAAGTAAGATTTTAAAATAAATTTCTGAAATGTCAAAACGCAAATGTAATCCGGTTTTTATTTACGTTCTCATAAAAAAATATACGATTTCATACACAAGAGTTAAGTATTTTAATAATCGTAATATTGTTATTTCACAGAAATTTAATTATTCATACCGTCTGGAGTAATATTAAATTCATCTTTACGCGCCTTGTTTTGAAGGAGCATTTGCTTACTGAACAATGTTCGGCACACCATCGGACGAATTTGTATTTCTTAATTTAGATTCATTACATCGATGCAGCTTAGAACTTTCATTTTCGTTAAAAAGTGTTTATAATGAATATTATAAAATATTGTAAACGTAATAAGTATTAGTATTATTAGCGTTTATTGGATTTGACTAAAATATCTTTCATGTAATATATTTTTAATTTTGTATAACTAATTTTTTTAAATTAAAATAAAAATTGTTTGTTAATACACTGGATTGAACTTGCTCCTATTAGTAGTAACTACAATTTAGAATTACACATTAATTATCCATACATCCACCTTCAAGTCTTAACCTTAACTTATTTTTTGTCTTCAAACGCTCACCTTAAATTCCAAGTAATTGCATTTTAATTTTTTAGCTTTACAAAGCTTTAGGTAAAGAAGTAATCTCAATGTAATTGACAGATAGCTACGTCACTAATGTTATTGTGGAATAAAACAATCGACAACTATGTGTAGGATCGACGATATTCTTTTACAACATGATCGCGTTAGAATCAGACTCAAATTAATTAGTCTTTTATTCAGGTTTTAATTTATAGGTTAAAATCATGTTATTAAAAAATTGCTGAAATTTTACTGTAAATTTTGAAAATACCAGTACCAAATCCCAATTGAACTGACATCACACCGAGTATCAATACATCAATGATGTAAAGCTGTTTGCCTAAATTTTAGCATCAAATTGCATCATGAAATAAGGCTTATTTCTCAATCTGAAAGTTACATTGTGGATTCAATTCTATCGGTTAAATCGTTTCAAAATATCAAGCGTCAAAGTTGTATGTTGTAAAACTCTATTGTAAACCATATAGTTTACTAAGGAAAACTCGAGGAATTTCTCTAAAAACATCAATTTAGGTTGTAATATTCATTCAATGTTATACTGAATCTATAACAAACAATTTTATGTTACTGGCACGAATGAGCTTTACGTTTTTCCACAAAACCCTAAAATTACAATCGTTACTTTTCTTTTAGTTGTCCGTAAAGTTTCCGTTATCCAAAGAATTTAATTTTTATGAAATGAATCACAATTTATTCTACGTACGAATGTATATTGTAAAAATGGATTTAGTTACTTTAAATTGCAAATGATACCATTTCCTATTTTTACTTTACAAAAACCGCAATAGCGTCCTTATACTTTTTACCTTTTAAAACTTTATCTTTAAAACACCACTTCAAATAGTCAAATATTTTTTTCTATATGCTACATTGGAAAAGCAAAAACAATAACCTATGTCAGGTGGGCTTAGACAAATTCATAATAATAATAATAATAGGTTCGTGTCAGATAAAGAGGTTAATAGACATAAAATGCTAAAAAGATTCCAAAGCACCCCGCAACTATCATTAATCTTTAAACTTATTTGGCTTTGTATTAAGAAGCTAATTTCTTAAAAAAATATGTTCACACATTTTCCTATAAAGTTGATCGTTATTCAGATATTAAGAATTTTGAACTGAAACTTAATTTCTACCTTAGGCATTTTTGGCCGCTAAATTACGCCTCATATAAGAAATTGCATACAACGTAATTAATGAATATGTCGGTATTTTTATATACAACTGTTTCACAAAATTTGACAAAAACAATAAACTCCTTTTCTGCGCCGCTGGACTTTTCCAATACCTAGTCAGGTCCAGAAGAAATGAGACGAGGCTTAAATACCAAAGTTCAAGTGCGAAATTATTACGGTTCTGGAGTTATTGTGCATCCTAACACACACACGCGCACAAGCAAGAAAGCACACACGCAAGGATGCATGCACGCACGCACTCCTAGATATGTATATGTAGGTAGGAAGGAAAATAGATTCTCAAGCTAAAATATCCATTTACACGTCCTCAACAGTACTTAATTGCTCAGAACGTAAGTCTATGTGTACGATATTGATCCACAATAAGTCATAAATTGAAATATCACGTAATACTTGGTGACCAGGTCTGTTCCGAGACGCATACTTCCTGTAGGGTTTTCTTAGCTGTAAACTGTATAACAACTGCCACGCACAATATTTTTAAAACAATTTTTTATTTGTAGAAGTTTTACTGTGGCATTTCGACCAGAGAAAAGCGTGCTCGAGGATGTTGTCTTCATCAGAATGTTACTTTCACCGTTTACGCCAAGAACGTGGAAAGCAACAATCTAATGAACTCACAGCCACGAGTACGCTTTTAACTAGTCGAAACGCATGAGTAAAACTCCAACGAATAAAAAATTACTTAAAAAAAACACAACAGAATATTAGTTTTTACATTACTCTTATCATGTCACTAATATCACAACGAACATGATCGTCAAATGCTCGTGCGACCTTCCGCTACGGAGAACGCAGTGTCCCACAAAAACGTCTCTAGCATCAATAAAAGCAAAATTTAAAATAAAATTTTACAAATTTCTTAAAAATGGTTCAATTTGTAACACACTTAAATATCGTACAATTTTATGTGGTGCTTTTGCTTTCGTTTAGCTTTAAAATTAGCTAACCCAGAAACACAAACACTTTGCATCGTTCGGGCCCAGTAATTGTTGTTAAAATGCACTTAAAAAAATTGTTGTTATACTCAAATAACACACAACTATATAGGCTCTAATATGATAGCAAGTTCATTCCAATCGGATCTATCTTTATTTTTTTATTAAGCTTCAAACTCGAGTCTACAAACTTTTTGCGCCTCCAGTAGTGCGTATCTTTGCTTTGTGAATGTCACTAAAAACTATGAATACAAGGGCAAATTTTTCATAATTCAATAATAATGCAGCCGTTTGATGTCGAAGGCGGGTTGGTAGAATATCCATCCCCACAATAATTACTTTCACGCCTAATTAATATCACAATATTTAATCACATTTACTAATGTGTGGGTGTAATAAAGTAGGTAACTTAAATTACACTCACGGTTCGTGTCCACAAAGATATAAGTTTAGCAGATTTGTTACTAATCCTATACTTACTTGCATGCAGCACTCTGCAATGGATACTTACCACAAAACATATTATAGTAGGTATGAAATCGTCAATAGTACCTTACTTAACGAATGGTGCACAAGCAGTAATAAAACAATCACAAAAACAACCAAATCACCACAATTACTGTTTATTAGGAATTTCCCACCACAAAACTGTAAAATAAAGAATCGAGATTATGTAAATTTTAGCGCTTTAAATTTTTGCAGCGACATCTAATGAGAATTACGTACACGTAATTTTGTTGAGCCGCAATAACAGTGCAAGTTTAAACGGCTGCTCGATAAAGTGTATACCAAAGCCATTTAAAATAAGTATGTTTTAAGTATGTAAGCGTAAACCTATGTAAGCCCGTTGAAAGAGTGTAACGAAATAATTTGAGTTTTGTATATTTATGTTACTTTGTTATTTCACTGTAAATTTCTGTACAACTTGTACATGTTTACTCAAACCTTCTTTCTAGGAATGCTTACGTTGTTTCTGTTCATAACTTGAACCACATAATATTTCTAAATAATTTCACTATTAGCCTAATATAAATTTTCGTACCTTTGGTTATTCAAACGTTATAAATTCACATTTATATAATATTTCATTTAAAATCTGCATTGTTACTCCCTCTAGTGACGTATCCTAAAATATAGGTAATTAAGGTGAACTATATTACAAGCTTTTAGAAGTCCTCTCGAGATGGCGTTAGTGGAGAAATCACAATTTAGAATTTTTGTTTTTATTGATATAGATAAATATCGATACAATAGATTTTGAATAATACAACTTTAACATAAAAATTACGTCTTTTTTCTTTCCTGTGGTGTCCATTTTGCCACGTTGAAAAATTTTTGATGTCTTCTTGAAAAATTCCTATATACTACTATACGATTTAAATGATCGGATATATCTTCAAGAAGCATCATTTGCAATAAAACAATTGGTGCTTTTCTAATTATTTTCTACAAGTTGTGTTGCTCGCTTACATGCGGTTTTAGAAACATTTTCTTCGGCAAGATCGATTAAGTTACCGATTAATTTCTCTGATTCGTTAGTAATACCTGACTTCTTTCCTAGCGTTTGAAGACGATATAATCAAGACATGAATTATTGATGCTTTCGTAAAGAAAGCAAAGCACTTCGATTGATTCTCATTTGGCCCATTCCATCTAAGGGGTAACGAATCAAGATTATTTACTTCCATAATGTGAATTACCTTCTCCTTTTAGCTTCAGGAAGCGCCTTCTACTTTTAGCTTCAACGAATCACTTTCTTCTTTTGGCTTCAACGAATTACCTTCTCCTTTTAGTCTCAACGATTTAACTTCAACTAATACTTTCATATTATCTACATCCAAGTACTATTTTGGTTTTTAACTTCTGAATCCTAACTAAAATAAAACAGGATCGTGATAATTTCTGCATATGTTCGTGATCCGAGGGCATTGACTGAACGTAATTACTACCTGCTTATACAAAGGTTAGATCATTCTATTTCTATTGTCACATGAGCTTTAATTGAATAACTATTGTGTAAACCTTTAGACAAGTAATGATAAAGTACACCTGCTAAAAATAATGTAAACCAATTAGTCAGTTACAATAATATCTTAACCTATATTTGTATACCTGTTATCACTATATCCTTATTGTTGTATCATTAATCTTTCACTTCACAACCACGTGACCTTCATTATATTTTCTTTTACCATTATTTTCTTCCCTCATTTGGTTTTGTAATTATAATAGTAACATTTAATTGTACCTATTTTGGCTGCCATTTTTGTGTAGACATTAATTATTAACCTTTTTTTTTCTGGAAATTTATGCAATTATTAAATTTCCATATATATTTGATTCATTATTGCTTAAAAGAAAAAATGCTTGCTGAGCTATAACATTTTTGCTCAATATAAAAATTATTTCTTTATTAGCTGTTTTGTGTAAACCACCGCAAGTTTTTTTATTATTTGGTAATAATTTACGCTTTGTATTGGCGTCGATATATGTTCTCTTTTAGGTATACAAGGGAACGCTTTCCCTTGAAAAGGGGAACTGTTTAAGTTTTGTTTTATAAAATTAAATAAAAAAATTACTGGTTCACAGGTGACGAACCCAGAATAAAATTAGTTTGCTTGCGAACGGTATTTACTTTTTTGCTTTGGTACAGTTGGGGTATTTACATATATTGTTTTTGTTGTGGATTAATTCGATCCACACCCTCAACTATTTAGTCTTAATTTTAAAAATAAAACCTTATACAGTTGCTATTTTTTTTCGCACTACAGCAGTATTATTCCCTTTTCCTACAATGTCCTTGCTCATTCCATTCTGCACCACTGTCCAAGAGTTGGGACAGCGGTGAATTTTATCTCTATTTAGGGGAGCGGCTCTTGGCGCCGGCATATTTAACATCCTTTCTTCTCTCACCCCGCCCTATCCGACACTTTTGAGCTAGTTCGGTGTGCTCACTGTCTGTGAATGAGCAGAGATACCTTTCCTTCTTCCTTTTTCTTCCAGCTCCCCTTTAAACGTGTAACAAGAGTGGTAATGTTAGGAGGTATGAATGGATGGGTGTAGAGGGAACATACCCAACGGGTTCTAGCCAAATTCGGAAACTGAAAAGGCAATGAAAAAGGAGAAAATGCCTGGTGAATGTCTGTGTGCAAGGAAACCTGTTTCTATCTAATAGATGCTTTAAACAAAAGAATGTGCATATGCATACATGGTAAAGGGGCGAATCTGAAAGTATGATTGACTTGATAGTGTATGATGAACGACTTAGAAACTTGTTAAGAGACACAAAAGTTACGCGCGGATCGGAGTGTGGATCGGACCACCTGTTGAACGTGAATCAAACGGTGTGGAACGAACAAATAAAAGACAGTGACGTTGAAAGTACACGCTGAGATAGTTTGGCGCCGAGACAATTTGACGTAGGGACCGTTTGACGCCGGAAATTTAACACGTGTTTACTACCTAAATAAAGATAAGGTGGAAAAGTTTCCGAATAAATTTCAATTTTGTTGGAGAAAATATCACGCGCATTATTTTGATAGGTAAGTGCTTAATTTTATGGCCTGTGTTTACCACTGTTTATTTTCAATATAATTTTGAAGAAGAAAAATTAAAGTGGCAACTCTATTTGACAGAACTTAACTTTGAAGGCGTTGGTCACTAATTAGTAATTATTTCATTGAAAAAAACTCCAAACATATTTTTGCACCATGTTACGAAAAATTGTGCAGAAGCTGCACAAGAATTGTCCACGACTTTTTCTTGCTTTAAATTTAGTTGATATTCTTTTAAATTAACTTCTTAATTCGTTACATTCAATAATTCATTGCTATTTAATTACCTGACGATGACGTTCTGTGGAACAAGGGAAAAGATATTAATGTTTTAGTTCAAGTTTAATACAACTTTCTATTTCCTGATTAAACATCTATCGTATACTTAAGGTTGGCATTAACCATTGCTTCGATTAGTGATATGGAGTATACAGGAATTTATCTTACACCATTGGTGTAAAATATAGTAGTATATTGTGTAATCAGTAGAAAAGTGATGCATTCTTATAGGACCGCGAATGATTCTGGCTGAGGCCACCATATCCGAGAGGCCGAAAATACACTTTTTGCTACGAATCACACGTTATTTTTTTTTTCGATCGCTACAAAAAAAAATAGATTAAAAGAACAAATGAATTAATTAAATCAGTTTAATAATTAAAAATTGCCTGATCTTTGATTTTTATGCAAATAAATTATAGAATAAGTATTTATAGATTTTACTCCAGTTGTGTATGAACAACCTATTTTCCATATAACTTTTTGTGCTGTACAATACTACATCAAATAATTTTAATAAATCAATCTAATAAATTGGTCTATTTTTCCTTGTAAGAACATATTCAATTATTTAAAAATGCATTTTATCACTTCCCATAATAATTGAGAGTATCTATAAAAAAATTATTGTGGGAAGTGACAGAATCCATTTTTTAACCCTTAAGCGGTCGCTTTGGCGTATAAAGTACGCCAATTGCAATTAATTGGATGGTTCTTCTTAACAAATCAGCGGAAAGGCGTGGTCACCTATGTATTCTCCTATTATAATAACTTCTAACAACTCCTTGTGCAGGCGGTTCTGTCAGTGACGAGATGGCGATAGTAGTACACGAACACCTTCGCCGCCATCTTGGATTTTGACGTCACAAGACCGCCCACGTGGGGGACCGCATTTTCCACCATTATTTTTACTCGCTTACGTGTAGGACGTATTTTTTCACCCCTATCTTTACACATCCACGTGTGAGACCGTGTTTTTAACCCTTTTATCCTAATTATTTTTACATACACCCACGTTTGGGACCGTACTTTCAACCTTTCTTTTTATGCCTAATTATTTTTACTCGCTTACGTATAGGACGTGTATTTTCATCCCTTATTTTTAATAAAAGTTATGACGCCGGTTAAAGTTGTCACCTAAACATATGGCAACACTGCTTTGGATTTTGACGTCACAAGACAGCCCGCGAGGGGGACGTACATTTCAACCCTGACAGTATTTTCAACCTTTTTGTCTGTATTAAGAGCCCTTTTGGTGGGAAGCCCCTAAAGGATAGGCAAATGGATGCGCACGTAGAATCGTATTTTTTTACCTATTTTTAAGGGTTAATAAACGGTAGGATATTTTTTGGTATTAAAAGAAGCTAATCAAGGTAAAGGTGCTTTAATTATGGGTCATAATTAAATCTAGTAGTAGCTCAAGGTAATCACTACCAAATTAATCTCGTGTACCACAAGAAACAATATCAATAATGTATAACAAAGTATTTTTTATAATGCAATTTTTTCGCATAGTTTAATGCCCGTGTATGGGTCGTATTTTAGCCTTGGGAGATCGGATTTGGTCTGGGTTAGACTAGGGGTTGGTCCTGCATCGGAGATTGTATTCTAAATTGTCTCCTGTGAAAGTTAGCTTTACAAAAGCACAAACACAACCACAAGCACAAACACAAGAATCAACAAAGCACAACACAATCAACAAGAAAATACAAACAACAAACCGCAAACACAAAACGTAAACACAAAATGAAAACGAAAAATTCAAACACGAAAACGAAAACGAAACACGCAAAACTACAACGCAAACACGAAAATGAAAACGAAAATGTAAAACGAAATAAACGAAAAATCGTAAACACGAAAACTGAAAAAATTTCGCAAACACGAAAATCGTAAACACGAAAAAGAAAACGAAAATCAAAATCGCAAACACGAAAATCGAAAACGAAAATTCGCAAACACGAAAAACAAATACACAAAAATCGCAAATACGAAAAACGACAAAACACGAAAAACGAAAATCGAAAACGAAACAGCAAACACGAAAATGAAAACGAAAATTCGCAAAACGAAAACGAAAATCGAAACATTGAAACACGAAAACATACAAACGCAGATACGAAAACGAAAACGAAAAATTCGAAACACGAAATGACAAACGAAAACTGCAAACACGAAAAATCAAACACAATGCACAAACGACAAATACGAAAAATTCGCAAACACGAAAATCGAAACACGACAAACGAAAACGAAAATTCGCAAACACGAAAAATACAAACACACAAATGACAAACACAAAACGAAAACGATTGCAAACACGAAAATAACAAACACGACAAACGCAAAACGAAAATACGCAAACACGAAAATCGCAAACACACAAATTCACAAACACAAAAACGAAAACGAAATTGCAAACACGAAAATAACAAACACAAACGCGTAAGTACGAAAAACGCAAACACGAAAATCGTAAAACGCAAATCAAACACGATAAAACGAAAACGAATCACAAAGAAAAATAACAAACACGAAAACGCAGAAAAGTCACGTAAATAAATTCTACAAACGAAAACGAAAACGTCCCAAATCGCAAACACGAAAAACATAACAAACACAAACACAACCATAACACGAAGCAATACGAAAACTTTTGGTATTTTTCGTGTTTGCATTTTCGTTTTGCTTGTGTTTGAATTTGTTTACGATTTTCGTTTGCGTTTTCGTATTCTGCTTTGTGTATTTGTTATTTCGTGTTTGCAATTTCGTTTTCATTTTCGTGTTTGCGCTTTCGTGTTTGCGAATTTCGTTTTCGTTTTCGTGTTTGATTTTCGTTTTTCGTATTTGCGAATTTTCGTTTTCATTTTCGTGTTTGCGAACTTTTCGTTTTTCATTTTCGTGTTTTATTTTCGTGTTTGCGAGTTGTTCGTTTTCGTTTTCGTGTTTACGATTTTCGTTTTTCGTGTTTGCGAATTTTCGTTTCATTTTCGTGTTTGCGTGTATGTTTTCGCTTGTTTGTGTGTTTAGTACTTGTGCTTGCGCTTGTGCTTGTACTTGTGATTGTGCTTGTATTTGTGCTTGTGGTTGTGTTTGTGTTTTTCTAAAGCTAACTTTCACAGAAGACAATTTAGAATACAATCTCCGATGCAGGACCAACCCCTAGTATAACCCAGACCAAATCCGATCTCCCAAGGCTAAAATACGACCCATACACGGGTATTAAACTATGCGAAAAAATGGCATTATAAAAAATACTTTGTTATACATTGTTGATATTGTTTCTTGTGGTACACGAGATTAATTTGGTAGTGATTACCTTGAGCCACAACTAGATTTAATTATGACCCATAATTAAAGCAAAAGGATTGCGACACATTGTGACTCATATTTAAAACCAAAATATATTGCATGTAAATGATACGTATTAAAAGGTAATTAAATAAAAGCGACATTCCTTAATTTTCGATGATTACTATTGCTGTAAGCGGGTTAATCAATTAGTTAATTACACGTTTTATTTTTAAAGCAATTTCATTTTAAAATATATTCAAATGAATTTTCAAACAGGTAGAGGACCACAATCTGTAGATGGGGATTAAAAGAAATCTAATAATAATTTAATAACAACAATTATGCAATCTCCTTTGATAAAATTCAATACGGAATAATACTAAATTTTAATAATAAAAACACATATTAAATATTCGCTAAACCGTGCATTCACATTGTATGACAACAACAGGGTAATTAACTGATTATGCAATACCATTAACTGTTTATCATTATAGAATTTAATAGTGTATTTAAATCAACGTATACGTTACCTTTACCTTGATTAGCTTCTTTTAATACCAAAAATATCCTACCGTTTATTAACCCTTAAAAATAGGTAAAAATACGATCCTACGTGCGCATCCATTTGCCTATCCTTTAGGGCTCCCACCAAAAGGGCTCTTAATACAGACAAAAAGGTTGAAAATACTGTCAGGGTTGAAATGTACGTCCCCCTCGCGGGCTGTCTTGTGACGTCAAAATCCAAAGCAGTGTTGCCATATATTTAGGTGACAACTTTAACCGGCGTCATAACTTTTATTAAAAATAAGGGATGAAAATACACGTCCTATACGTAAGCGAGTAAAAATAATTAGGGATAGAAAGAAAGGTTGAAAATACGGTCCCACACGTGGGTCTATGTAAAAATAATTAGGATAAAAGGGTTGAAAACACGGTCTCACACGTGGATGTGTAAAAATAGGGGTGAAAAAATACGTCCTACACGTAAGCGAGTAAAAATAAGGGTGGAAAATGCAGTCCCCCACGTGGGCGGTCTTGTGACGTCAAAATCCAAGATGGCGGCCAAGGTGTCCGTGTACTACTGGCGATTGTGGGTGACATGTTTTCGTGAGATGTTCGTCTTTGCGTATAAAGTACGACCATGCAAGTATATTTAGTTTTTAGAAAAACTAGCTAAGTGTTTGTTCTTATTATGTGATTTTAGATGTAATTTGTTATTTTTAATTCTTGTTTTAGGTTTTCAATACCTGTCAAAGGTCCTGAACATCTTACATAATATGGAAGCAATTATTAAAAAAATCACGGAGGATTCAGATAGCTATGATCTTGGAGGTGTCGATGAAGACGCTTCTGATGTACTCATAAAAACAGTGGAAATGACTCGTGTTCTGAACGAGAAAGGAACAATTCGGAATTCCTTCATTTTATGGTCGTGACCAGAAAACATTGTGGCACAAGCAACCAATCAAAAGTAAGTTCGCCAAACATTCTACCAAAAATATTGTCAAAATTTTTCCACGGTCTATTCTAACTAGACGACAGGTGACAGATCAAATAACGGTGTTTTCATTTTTTATTACTGCACGTATCGTACTACAAATTACTAACTATACGAATATATTCATCAGAAGTACCCAGGAGCATTACACAAGAACACGGGATGCGAAAGAAACTACGAAGGAAGAAATTTTAGCATTATTTGGAATCCTTTGTCTAGCACCTACTAAAAAACATTAAGCATACAGATTTTAGAGAGATATGGTCAAAAGAGGGCTCTGGACAAGTGGTATTCCAAGCTTGTATGGGTTACAAAAGATTTCTGTTTCTTCTCAGTGCACTTGTATTTGCAACAGGACCGATCGTGAACAAAGAAACCTTACTGACAAACGAACTGCCATTAGGAAATTCTAGGTGAATTTTGGCCAACTGCAAAAGAAAGAATTACTATCCAGGAGAGTACCTAACTGTCGATGAGATGCTGGTTCCATTCAAAGGTCCTTGCAGCTTTATTCAATATATACCTAATAAACGAGAAGAGTATGGTATAAAGATATTTGCTTTGTGTTACTCGAAAATGTTTTACGTTTCAAACCTTGAAATTTACTGTGTGAAGCAACCACAGGGAGCATACTCTCCAAATGATATTGTTTTGAGACTGATCGAGCCTTTCAAAAATGAAAACAGAAACCTGACAATAGACAACTGGTACACTAGTTATCCATTGGCAGAAAAACTTCTTGATAGTAAAATCACGCTATTTGGAACGCTAAACAAAAATAAGCGAGAAATTCTACCCGAGTTACTGCCAAATAAAGACAAACAGATTAATTCATCGATTTTCCGTTTTCTTGTAAAGTTACATTCGTGTCTTGTCTTTTACTCCTAAAAAGAATAAGTCTGTAATCTTATTATCCACTACGCATGATAGTGTTTCAATAAACCCGGAGACTCAAAAACCAGTCATTGTGCTAGACTACAACTCTATTAATGGAGGAATAGACACTGTCGATCAGATATGCTCCAATTACAGCACCCAAAATATTGCAGCGCTAAATTCAAACATAATACACAATTCATTGTATCCTGGTGCAAGGTAAAATCGCAGAATCCTTTTGAAGAAACTAACATTCTTTCTTATGAAGCCCCATTGGGTAACGAGATCAAGGCTAATGAACCTATCTTTAGGGTCAAAACATTTTCTACGCCTATAGAAAACAGGTATGGTGAATGACCAACGACAATCTACAGAAAAGCCCAAGGGAAGATGTGTTCAGTGTGGCAGAAAAAAGAATCGATTCACCACAATAATCTGTACACTTTGTAGGAAACTTGCATATTAAGAACGTGTAATTACATCCCATGTTTGTTTGGAATGCGACGTCGTGGAGTCTGATGAAGCCAGTTTATAAGACTTATTTGTGATGCTGTAATCGGAGTTCCTATATTTCTAGTAAGTATCAGAATTATGTTATTTATTTTTTGACATTCAAAAGTATAATTTTTGTTGTTTTAGTTTTACGCTTTTTATACGAGCGTTTTATGGACCATATGAGTTGTTTTTTGAGTTTCTAAATTATTTTACCGAGTATTGCTTTTTTATGTTTAAGAGTACTATTGTATTTTATATTTATATGTTTATCAACATTTACATAAAATCAATAAATACCTTTCTAAACTATGTATTCTTTATTAGATTCCATTATAATAGTGTATTATGTTATTAGGAGTAAAAGTGACACTTTCTGTGGCGAAGCTGAATGTTTATTTTGCCGAACGAAGTAGGGAAATAATTCAGCTGAGCTACATAAAGTCACTTTTACTCCGAATGACATATACTAAGATAATCCGGACGCTTTGCCAGGAAACGCTTTGCAAGTAATGAAACCATAACAACGCATATTTAATAAGCACATTTGGTAAAAATAAAAATGCCCAGGCACAAAAATACAACTTTTACTCCATGTCTGACATTGAGTCATAAAAGTGTCACTTTTGTGACGTTTGCGGATAAAATTATTTCTATGTCATATTACCAACAAAAGTCATTGGCGTATACAGTACGCCTTAGCGACCAGTTATGTGGTACCAAAATATTTCGGGCCTATTTCAATAAAGTAAGTGCATGGCAACAATAACACATATGAGAATTATGTATTTTGCGGGCTGCATTTAGTAAGCAAATGCTGACTTTTTCGTTCGATCGAGAAAAATATTAATGGAAGCCAAAACTCTAAAACACTTGTATGAAATGTATTTACAACGAAGACTAGTTTACCTTTACTACTACTTAGACTTAGTTAAACAAATAAACTAAAACCTAATAAAGCTCATAATTATGTGCAATACCACGCAAGAATTTGAGTACGTTTCTATTGCCATAATTCAAAACCACTCTAAAGATATGCTTTCCGTGTATTTCCTTTTTTTCTGCGGTGGATGTTGACCAAGCCAGGAGCTGCTTCATTAAAAATGTCTCTTCGTTATCTAGCACTCTTTGATGTAAATTCCACAAGTCACCCCGAACAGTGCAGGACGCCTTCAATCTCCCCTACGATTCCTGCGACCGATATAATGGTCTTGATTTTTTCGTAAACAAAAGTTTGGGTCATTATTGTAACTTAGGATTAATCCCAATCCTCATAACTTCCTTTTTATGTTGTGGGTTAAGTAATAATAACAACCAAAGGTGTTTGACACCGGGATAACGTCCTTTGAAAGCAGTTATGGCGGCGGATTCAAAATAGCAGGAATGTGATCTCTGTTGTAAATTAGGTTCCAGTTGTAGAGAACCCTGGAACAAACTCTCATACTTTATTTATTCTGAAAAAGCGCATAAACGGTTGGGTGTGTACCAACACGAAACCTACCAAAGATGGTGTAAATTTGAGAAAACAATTGAAGAGCGGTTTTGATGATACCATCGCCGTGGAAGGTATCACTATTACGTAATATTTGCAAATTACGCTGACGACCAAAAATCAAAATGCGATTCCGTTCATTTGGTCCACTGTCGTACAATAAAAAATTTTCTTCGTTTCCAGCTTCAAATGCATACATTTTGTATTGGTCTGGAATATCAAGGTGCTGGAGGTTCTGCGCTCCTTGTTTAGGAAGGGAACCCTATAATGAAGCATTAGTTCGTTGTCAAAGAACAATTACTTGATAGTAATCTGCAGTGAAATAAATAATAAAAATATAGTGAAATCAACAACAAATCTAGCAGAGTAAACCATTACATTAATTACAGTGATCACGATATGTAGACCGCATATTAGAACGGCGCCGTTTTCCTATCAATGTATTTTTTTTTACAGAACTTTTATTACAGATGTTAAGCTCTCGCAAAGTCCATCAGAGATAAAATTTAGACGTTCGATTATAAATATACTATTTTCTAGATGTCTCTGAATTACCTATGTTTTACTAGAGTTAAATCAACATCGGAAGACACCAAGCTGCGCAAAAAAAGTGACGTCAGAGTGTAAAGCTCAACAAAAAAATATACGTTTGAAAAAATAAAAGTTAGGTTATGTTACTTCGCGTTTGTTGTCCAAGAATACAATTTTAGATGTAAAATTTTTGAAATAATCATAAAGTAAAATCATATTTTATTGTCATAGTTACAAAATCTAGTTTTTTTAAAATACATTTGCCAATAACAATGTAACATTTTTTAGTGACGAAGGCTGTCAAAGTTACTTTCATCGTCTTACACTTTATTGTCAATTAATGACTGAAAAGAAACAGTTTGTCAATTTAATCTTCTGAATCAGACGAAAAACTTATATCATCAGAGGAATCACCGTTCACTTGAATTATGAGTTTGTCACAAATGTTGTCCATTATGTGTTCCTTATTTATGTAATCCTCTTCAACTTCCTTCACATGACGACATACTTCCGCCCATTCCTTCTCACCAACACTTCGAAACTTTTCTCTAGCTAGTTCCGCAACATCATTAAGATTGAAAGTGGTATTTCTCATTGCCACAATGTTTTACAATCCAAATCTTCTCAATGGGGTTTAATTCCGTGGTAAGGCGGCAGGCGGCATACGGAATGACCAAACTTTGCAAACACCTCATCGATAGAATGCTGTGTGTATCTCGGCTTGTTCAATTTTATAAGTTCGTACAACTCAGCTTTGTAGAGTTATCATCATAAGCAATTCCACGTTCACTTAACCAGTTGTCATTTCATTTTTTTGGTGGTGGAAATAGGATGCTTTACAGCTAAAACGTTGTGATAACTGGCATTATCAACTACGATAACACATTTTGGTGGTAAATTTGGTAGCTGTGTTCAATCCATCGTTTATAATTTATAAAATTCATGTCGTCATGATAATCTCCTGATTTTTGGCCAGATTTAAATATTAGCAGAGCATTATTTATAAAACCCATTTTACCACCTAAAATAATGATAAATAGCAACATATTTACATTATAAAATTAAATAAACATACCAGCATGTACGATTATAAGGCGATTTCCTTTTCCAATAGGAGATTTAAGACCTGCGTTTGTTCCATCTGTCCACGAATATGGTGTCGTATGAGACGAATGTATGTATGTTTCATCTAAAATTTACATAAGATTATGCAGTAGAATTATAATCTTCAAAACTAACCTGTGTATATAATTGGTCGTCCTGCTTTCCGATAATTAGTGATCGAACGTATATATGCACAACGCAAAGAACGTATTTCGTGTCGTTCTATTATAATCTTACGATGATCAGATGTTTGTTTCCACCTACATAAAACACAAGATAAGATATGATTCAAAATTAATCAAACTTACCTGAAGCCCATTTTTAAAAGTAAACTTCTAAATGACGTTTTCTTTCGAATATCAATTGTTTCATCACCTTTAATGAGGTTATAAATTCCTTCGATAGTAGGTTTCTGCTTTTCGGTTATGTGAAAATTGTGAATAATACGACGAATGACTTGTTCACCACAGTTATCCACCGTAGATTTAGGAGAAAGTTTAGGTGTTGGGTTGCATTTGCAAACGTAATTTTCTCTCCACAATCAATGGCTCGACCTTGTTTCAAAATACGAATTACTGTGCTTTTCGATACCCCCGTTGCCTGCACAACCGTGTCCAAAACGTTGTCTATAAGATTGCAAAGAAATATTACAAAATATAACGTTGTTATCCAACTGCTTTTACCTGAATTGATACTTTTAAAGTATTTGTAATTGTTCCATACAATCTTGCGAGCATCTTCAGATAACACATGGCGTTTTCTTGCTTGAGGTGCTTGAGTGCTATGAGATGTACTTGCGTTGCACATTATATAAAGAACTAGATTTGATTACATTAATATAACATGAAATTAATAATTAAAGTAACTTACTTATAAATTCAATACAGGCAGCGTATAGTTTTAAAAAAAAACTGTTTTGTAGAATAAGTAATAAACAAATTTAATACGCCGGAAAAACAAAGAGGTTATAAACAAAAGTTGGCAACCGATCAGCTGGAAAGTAACGTTTTTAGAGCGCACAGTACTAATATCTGTGTCATTTTCCAATCATTACTGCATCTTTATCTAATTTAAAAATGCGTTTCTGCGCTGGTGTCTTCCGATGTTGATTTTACTTTAATATACATTATTCTTCATATACGTGCAATTATTTTTATGTTCAAGGAAGCCCTCACAATATTATTTCGGAAATAAAAATAATAATACTAAGTAATAAATCAAAAGATGTTTTATCAATTTTTTTGAATATTTTGCAAGAACGTGTGGTAAAATTTTTAATTATGTTTTTGAATGATTGTTACAAAGGCTATGAAAATAGTTTAAAACATTTTTTAACATGTTTGAATATTTGATTTATTTGAAAAGATGTTTCGTAAACATTTACAAAGTATTTTTAAACTGTTACTACTACAACGCCCTTGTAAAGATTTAAACATGTTTAAAAAGTTTTTAAAACATTTTCCTGAAGTATTACAAATGCGTCTCTAAAATATTTTTAAGGCATGCCTCCACCTCATTATTGTTTGTATGCAATCTTGACTTACATTCATTTTTATTAGTACACCTCCAAAATTTTGTTACTCCGTCTTTACTAAATTTATCAAAAATTTATGAAAAACCGTCAAATACAAATGTGCTTTTTCCTCGTGCGGATAAAACGTTGCGACTCATGTTTGTTAAGTTTCACAACTATTCAATACGGATTCAAATAAAGTGAAAAATTCTACGAGTGAATATATAACTACAAACAACGACCTCAAAGGTGTCGGCTTAGGAGGCAGAGTAACTCAATAAAAATTTTAAGTTTATTGAACAAGTGTTGAAATTACAGAATCTCCGTTATTTTGTGACTAATCCTCTCAACTGATTTGTTAAAGAGTATCTGTAGTTCGGGATTAAATACAATTCTTGGTAATTAACTATAGAATATTTACTTGCTCATTTTAAAACTAGCAATTTTGGTTTTGGTTTTTATGAACATTATTTTTTGCGTATTTGTATTTGTAAGCTGATATTACCCATCTTACTTTGGAATAAATTTCTGCTTTCACGATAATGTGAGATGAACTGTAGCGAACATTTTATATTAATTACCTCTATTTTTATATGTTCAACTGTAATGTTTAACTTTCGCATCTAAGAAGATTCTATTCAAAGAATGATTATACCAGATGTAGTTAAATATATCAATGATAACGTCTAGATTCTGAATAATCTCAACTATATCAAAGTGATGTTTAACATTTCCTAAACCGTGATCTGTTGACTGACTTTTAATTAATATATTTTTAATGTAGCATAATGTTAATATAACAACACTAATGAAATCATTTCCTTATATGTTTTGTTACTGAAATATTACTTATGAAGTAAGGTAAAGTTATTCTTCACAATATTAGGAAAAAAATTAATAGCACATAATTTTTGTCTGGTACAGTAACCCGCCAAGTTGTCTCACCGCCGAATCGATTTGGCGCCAAACTGTCCTGGCGCCAAGCTTTCCTAGCGCCATGCTCTCCTGGCGCCAAACTGTCCTGGCGCCAAGCTGTCCTGGTGCCAAACTTTCCTAGCGCCGATCTGTCTTAGCGCTAAACTGTCCTGGCGCCAAATTGGCCGCGCCAAGAAGGCCGCACCAAAGTGGAGTCCCCAAATTATCCGGGCCCGGGCAATGATTGCTCGAAAAACTGAGACTGAGAAAAGGCGATTGTATGAGGTCTGCAGATTAAGAATCAGAGAGGTAGTGAGGATAAGTAAAGAGGAAGTGATGGCTGTGCAAGGAGAGAAAATGCAGAATGATTTTGAGGGAAACAAAAAACTTTTCTGGAAGTGGGTCAAAAATACAAAATGTGGCCCAAAACAGAACGCTGCAGGAGTAATAAATACGAACAACGAAATAGTACGGGACGATTGTGAAGTGAGGAAATGCTGGCAAGAATATTTCGGAAAGCTGTAAACTAGTGCGGAACATTGAACTGAAGAGTTAAATAAGGAGAATGTAGAATGAATCGTGAATAAAACTGAGAAGGATATCGGGATAAATGAGGTAGAAAGGTTGAATAACGAGCAGGCGTAGATGAAATCAGTGGTGAAATGCTAAAGTATGGAGGTGCAAAGCTTATACGAAGATTGTGTGAATTTTTCAATGTGTGCCTTAAGTGTGGAAGTGTGCGGAGTGATTGGAACAGCGCTATCATTGTACCACTGTGTAAAGGTAACGGGAGCAGAAGTGATTGCAAGAACTACAGAGGAATAAGTTTGTTCAGTGTATCAGGTTAAAGTATTTGGAAGAATACTGAGTACGAGAAACTACACAGACCAATATTTTGGACGTGCAGGGCGGATTTATCCAGGGATAGGGTGTGTTGATCAGATGGTTGCCTTCCAGCAGGTGATCGAAAAGTGTTTAACTGTAAAAAGGAATCGGTACTGTGCGTTTATAGATGTGGAGAAAGCATATGACAGAGTGATTAGGGAGAAACTGTGGGAAATATTAAATGATTACGCGTAAGTAAAGGTCTAATAAACGAAGCAAGGGCAGTGTACAACGGTATCTGGGCATGTGTTAGGGTGAGAGGAGGTTAATATTGAGCGAGGAGTGCTAAGGTTGTGTGATGTCACCGTGGTTGTTCGATGTATACATGGATAGATGTATTAGGCAAGTATGTACCGATACAAAGCATATACCGATACAAATGGTGTAATGGTTGGTGACGTATATTACGAGTTCTGGTGTATGCAGATGACACAGTCTTATTAATTGACTGTGCGGATGAGTTACAAACTGCTCTGAGGAAGTTTGATACAGTCTGTGAGAGCATGGATCTAAAGGTAAACGTGAACAAAACTAAAATTATGTGTTCAATCGGAAAGGTGAAAGGAGAGTAGAGTATTTACTCTGTAAAATGAAATTGTGGAACAAGTGGACGAGTGTATATCTGGGTAGAATGTTCACTGTAAATGGTACAATGTATGGCGAGATTGGACGAAGGGTCAATGCTAGAAGTAAAGTGATTGGAAGTATGTGGACGATAATGAAAAACGAAAGCATGAGTCTCGCGGCGAAACGAGCAATCCATTGTAGCGTGTTTGTCCTATCAGTACTGTATGGAAGTGAGACATGGATATGCCAAAAAAAGCACGAAAGAAGAATAAATGCCGTGGGTATAAGATTCTTGAGAAGCGCATATAGTAAAACGAGAAAGGATAAGGTAAAGAATGAGTGTATAATGAAGGAGTGTGGCGAGGAAAAGACGATGACGGATCGATATAAAAGCAGTACACTACGTTGCTTTGGTCACAGAGAATGAATAACGCAAGATTAACGAAGAAAATATGTGTGGGGTGAGATTGTAGGTGAGGCGGTACCTTGTAGTTCACGTAAAACTTGGCTGAGTGTAGAAGAATGTATGATAAAAGAAAGAAATATAAGAAGCTTTAAAAATAAAAGGATATGTCAGAGACAATGTATGAATCTTGCGAAAGCTAGGGAAGTATGTAGATATAGGAAAGCATGAAGAATGATTTTGAATAAAAAATAAATAAGAGGCAGTGATTGTTCTGCCTACCCCGCACGGAAATGTCGTGAAGGTTATGCTATCTTATATTGTAAGTAAATCTGCGTTACACATCAAATGCATTGTTGTTAGTTATCGGTTCTTGTGTACATTTGTCGTATTATGCTTTTATTGTATTTATTGTATCCTTAACCTAAAAATATCTACAATTCCACAGCGTGTTGCATTTTCGGGTACCAGTATCAACTTAAATATTTTAAATTGGACACCCTGCATATTTTTAAATATTCTAATTCTATCATGAGTTGCCTTTCTGGTAATATTTTGTTGTTTTAGTTAGGATCAGCAGTTACAGAGTTATTCAAGTTTTTAGGAAAAAATGACGTATGCAAACACAACGAATAAAGTCTGCAGCGGTCATGCTGTGACCGATTAATCAAAAATATTTTGTTAAGCGTTTGTCAAAGTTATCTACCGTCATCCGAGAAAGTAAAAGTGAAATACCGTTGTCCGGTGGTGTAATGTGTAACAACCCTTTTTGTGTTGTATTACATATATTTTAATTTGAGGTCTTCCATTCATTTAGTTGTAAATATAAGAAAAATTTTAATTATTGAAATGTAGGTATGAGGTAGGCAACTTAATTTGCATATCTTCATAGTGCATATCTTCTTCAGTATATATTTCTTAAGGTATATTCCCATAAATTGTTTTCTGATTATGGCACAACATTTTCATCAACTTCCTGATGCACCTTGCAGCAGGAAGCGTTGTTGTTTTTTGGGTTTTCCCTAAATTTATGTGAAAGTGCCATTAATTATATGGCACTTGACTTTACTTTCTTTAATTTTTTATTGCATTTTTTATTTTACTTCGATTTACGAGTTAATTCCATTTTAAGTACGCAGTGAATTTTACTGTAGCGTGCGCATTTAATTTTATGATTGCAAATTTTATTGGAAAATTTCAAAGAATGCGTTAAACGGATTATTCCAATTTAAAGAAGAAATTTTTAAGAGATTCCTGTTTTGGGTGTGGCTGATAACAAAAGCATTGTTATTACACAAGGATTACGTCATTTTGGTATGCATTTCCGCATCACACGTTTTACAATACCAGGGATCCTCAAGAAGTTTTGTATATATTGTATAGGTATAATGTTTAATGATTATTTTAGTATTTTAAGGTTTTTACATTTAGTTTTTAACTTATATTTTATTTAATCATCTCTCATTTTCTGTCAATAAACATAATTGTATATTGTTATTTTTTTTACATTTGATCAAATTTTATTGTTAACAAACTCGGTTTAGTTGTTCCGACATAGATACAAAAATATCTTGGTGCCCTAGATTATTTTATTCGTTTTACATTTCATTTTTATTATTTATGTTAAGTGAAAATAACATAGCAGATTTAGTGGTAATTGAGCAAATCAAAATTATTGAACCGGCCCTATATTTTTTTTTGACTCTTTCGAAGCTAACTTTAGGTCTGTGTCTTCTGTCAGGATACTGCTAGCATAGCTTCGGGATGCAAGAAAACAGTTTCGACGGCATTCACCTAATACATAGACCATATCAACACACTCTTCTCTAGAACAATTCATTCTGAAGCACAAAACCGTGAACTTACTGCAAATTAATATGACAGATAATTGTTTTTTGTGTTTTTCAGTTGCTTTCACAGCAATAATTTTAAAAGTGTCAACTTTAGGTAGAGGTAACTCAATATAAACTCGAAAGAGGATTTATTTTCCTACCTGAATCACTTACAAAGAACAGTGTGTTTCATTTAAAAAAAATGAGTTATAGCAATTGAAATATTAAAGGATTGTACCACTGTAGCAAACACCGGAAACAACGGAATTTAACTTTTAATTGTTCGGATAAGATTAGATGATCTTGACAAACGTTCGACAAAATATGTTTGATTAATCTGCAACAATGTGGCCGCTGCACATTTTATTCGTTGTGTTTGCATACTTCATATTTCTCCTAAACAGTTAAATAACTATGTAACGGATGATCCTAATTTAAAAAAAAAACAAGAAATTAGCAGGTAGGCAATTGATGACAGAATAAATATAAAAATATTTAAAAACATGTGAGTGTTCAATTTAAAATATTTAATTTGATACTAGTATCCGAAGATTCAACACCCCGTAGAATTGTAAATAGTTTTATGTTACGGAGAAGAAGATAATAGACAACTTCGTTTTACAAAGTGTGATATATCGTTGAAAAGTTAATATCCAATATGGCGTACATAAGAAATAGTGAACTTGGTAATGATTTCAAAATTCCAAAACGTATTTAGCATCGGAATGGATGGATAGGATTATTCTGCGCGAAAAGTTGCTTTGAAAACGTTTATTTAAAGTGTTTTTTTTAATAAATATAATGCAGCCGATCTAAAATGCAACTTTCCACTTTTTTTTCAAAACAACTCAACAACCATAACGGTTATCATCAAACTATGGGCACTATTAAATCACTAACATAATTGACTAATGCTTTCCCTCCTTATTCGCTTTTCTTTCTTTTAAAGTTTCCCAGATGCCAAAACGTTCTCACCCAATTTGGGGATACGCGAGTGTTTTCGTCCTTTATTTTATTTGCAGTTTTAGGCCGATAAGCGTACAAAGGGAGGGTTAAAACTTAAATCAACGATTTAAGCTATTCTTTGGTGCTTACACGGCATTTTTAAATTCAAACAAATTTTAATATTTTATGCAACTACTGGAAACAATATGTTATTTCATAAATTATATTTAACCATCGTATGATAAGGAAATAAGGAAAGAAATAGCACACATTTAATGTGTTAAAAATATTTATGTTCAAACTTTGTTGATAACACAAGAACTAGACCACAATGAAGGAGCTTTATTTTCATTTAAACTTTTCTGCTAGATAAAATGTTTTCTAACACCCCCGTACTCAAAAAAATAAAAAAAAAAAAAACTAGATACCTACTTTACGTTGGTGTATATAAAATAATATATGCCCATCTTCCAATAATATCTGCCCCATTACCAGGGGTATATAAGTAAAATTAGAAGGTTGAAAAAAGACTCGTCGTGAATGCTACACTAAAGTTTTCGCTTATACTCATAGTCACCAATTCCTGAATATCCTCCTTCAAACTTTTCCTAGAAAGTTGTTTTCTTATCCTCTTTTAAAAGTTTGAACTTTCATCTTACTTCTTAATCAACTTATTCTTTTTATAAATGGAAAGTTTCTCTAAAGTTTTATTAAATCTAACTAAAAAATAAAGTTTTGTCATTATTGTTCAGTAACATTTAACGGATTTTAAACTTTCAAAATAGGTATTTCCATATAATCTCATAATAAACTAAATAAACAATATTTAAGTAAATGTAGAGTACACAATCTGTAAAACTTTTGCCACTAAACCCAATTTATTCAAAATAGCACATATTTGTAGATTATTCTATGAAGTGGTTAACTTAGCTTTGAAAAACAGAGTAAATTATTTTAATTAAAATTAAGCTTCATTCCAATTTCAGTCTAATTTCGGATATGTTTCTATCGCGATACAAAGTACTAAACTAGTTGACAAGGCTAAAGCAAATCATACGAATTGCAAGTATAAATAAGGTATTCCAATCGTTTATCGTTTCGGTAACAAGAACGCAGACAGAAAAACCAATTTCAAGAAGTAATCAAAAGTTTTGCCTTGAGTAAAGCAATTTATAGTTTCGCAGGGTACACAATAAGGCTTCCTAAAATGCATTAAATTTTAATTTAAACAGACGTATCCTGTACCGTAACGTCATATTTAGGTTTACCTTATGTCATCTTCTTTTCCGAACTATGTGTTAATGAGAAATTATTTCACAATCGAGTCAACACGTATTTAGTTCCGTTGGAACTCACTCAAAAGCTCTATTTAGGATTTGTTGACTTAGGCTTTATTGCAATGAATCTTAAATATCTTACTATAGATAATCGATTGCCATTATTTTACTAACCGCCATACTTTACAGCAACAGATCCGCAGTGTCTGTCGCAAAATGAGCGGTTGCAAATAGCGTATGATCCCACAGTGTGCCGCTGAGTAGGCTGGGCACCCTTCTGCCTGTGTGGAGAGAAATGGAAAACTACCACACTATATTTCCTAGAAGTTCATGGTACAGGTGGGGTAGATATTATGTCTAAATATGAACCTCGTCGTGAAAAATAAGTATACCGGGGGTAAAGCGTCCTCTCAATCGGATCTACGGGAAGGGTTTACAACGGGGCAGGTAACTCCTTTCATGGTAGAATAAAGAAAAGGGCTAAACGGATGAGGATAGGAAAATGGAATGTTCTGACACTCCTGCAACAATTTAAGTTGGAAAACGCAAAATATGAAATGATTCCAAACAGTATTGATATTCTAGGGATGAGTGAGGTGAGATGGGAGGTTCTGGAGCAATGGAGAGTGGAGAAGACATGTTTGCTGCTCGAAGAAGCAAAAGGAAGGATTAGAATTATGATCAGGGAACAATTGAAAGACAAAGTTATAAACGTGGAATATATTGACGAAAGACTGTTGTTTATAATACTGAAGAGAAAAGATAAGGATTTAGGCTCTAGTGTCATAGTTGTGGGAAAATTCAATGCTGTGACTAGAGAGGTTAGAGAGAATGATATAGTGGGAGGATTTGGTCTGGGGAGGCGGAATGAGAGAGAGGAAAGGCTAGTGAAATTATGTAAGGAAAAATATATGGTGATAGAGAATACTTTGTCTAAGCACCACAAGAGAAGAAAGTATACATGGACATCAATAATGAATGAAGAGCATTACCAGTTAGATTACGTACTTATTCAAACACAATATAAAAACTGCTTAAAGAATATTAGGGCATACCCTGGAGCGCAGACGTGAACACTGGCCACAACTTAGTAGCAGCCGAAGTAAACATTAAGTTGAAGAAAAAAACCAAAGGTAAGTAACTATCTTTGATAGACAGAAAAATTAATGATAGAAGAAAAACCTGCGGAAATGAGAAACCTTTTCATAACAACCTAAAGCAAGATAAGGATAGTAGTATTAACGATAAATGGGAAAATATAAGGGACGCTTTGAAGGAACCAGCTACGGAGATACTAGGCGTAAAAAAAGGTGGAAGAGTTGGCAAAGAATGGATTACGACAGAAATGATTGGAAAGATGGGGGAGAGGAAAAAATGGAAATCGGTAAAAACGGAAAAGGGAGGAAGAATAATAGAAAATTAAATAACGAATTAAGAAAAGAGACAAGACCAGCAAAGGAGAAATGACTGACGGAGAGTTGTGGATAAATAGAAAAATTGGAAAATGAATGAAAATATGCATTGATGTATAAAATAGTTATGGAATTAGTTTTTAAGCATAACAACGGTAAATCTAAATTTGAAATTGAAACTAATGATAGAACAGTTGTAAGTGTTAAATAGATGGAAGGAGTACACCGAATGGCTATATGATTGAAAGGCAAAACCTGGAGAACAGGAATTGGTGCTTGAAGAAGAAGAGGAAGTAAATGCGACGTTATTGGATTTGCGATACAAAGGAAGAAATGTAAGCTACACTGCGATAAATAAAAAATTGGAGGGCGAGCGGGGTAGATGGGTTAACGGTACAGTTATTGAAGGACCTAGGAGAAGATGGAAAGAAAATGCTGTTGTTACTGCGTAACGATATTTATATCAAAATAGAATGGCTACAGACTTTTTTAGTACAATCATTGTTCCCTTACAGAAGAAAAAAATCTCCAGGAAATGCAAAGAACACAGGACAATACGCCTAATATATCTAACAGAAAGATACATGCAAGATTAGACACCCACATAGCAGAAAAGCAGACTTTCGAAAAGAAGTAGGAACATGAGATACTATAGGACCGATCAGAACAATTGGAAAAAGGTACATTGAAAAAGGAAAGAAAGTATACGCTGATATTGTTGATTTATTGAAAGCATTCGATAGAATAAAGTGGGACCGAAGGCAAAAGGAGTGGACTGGAGAGTAAGACGGCTAATTAAGAACCTCTATCTCAATCAAATAGTCAAAGATTAGAAGTGAGCTATCAGAAAGAGCAGGATTGGGAAGAGGTGTGCGACAAGGTTGCTAGTTATCAACCACCCTATTCAATATATTTTTGGAAGAAATAATTGAAAAACGCCTGGACGTAACACGAGAAGTATCCATTTGAGGGAGAATAATAGAGTGTATCAGGTTTGCCGATGATATGGCACTCGTAGCGGAGAGTGAAAGGATGTTATCTGCAATACTGACTGACTTAAAGAAGAAGTATCAAGAAAACGAAATATATAGTTATGGGAAGCAGTAGATGAAAAGTTAACATCACAGTGAATAGAAAGCATTGAGCAGGTTGAGCAATTCAAATACTTGGGC
>JARFJB010001336.1:0-31935 GCA_036346205.1 Vesta saturnalis
ATTCTGATTAAGTTTAATTAAAGAAAAACAATAAAGTTTTGTGTTGATGTTGTTTTAAGCATTGACAGCGATGACATTACTGTAAAATTTTTGAGAAGGCAAGGTGGTAAGAATGGATACGTTTGTATTCCCAGTACTAGACGATATAAGTGTCATCTACAAAGAAGACGTAGAATTCCTACCGAATCCTCAACTAGATCATCGAAACCATTATTTGTCTACCTTTAACTTTTTAAAATGCAATAAAAACATGCATTAGCTATTGTTAAATGTAATCAAAGCAATAAAATTAAGTTTGTAAAAATTTAGATTTATTAATTAAACTGCAACAATAAGTATTACAGTCACCTCCGAAGTAATAGCAGTCAACTCCGGCGCATACTGTCATTTTATATAAATTTACGAACTAAAATGTATGATTTCATATTTTTATAAATGGACTACAAATACTAATCCTAATGTATTATTATTATTTTGTCTTGATATTGTTCTTAATCACGGTATCTAGACTAAGAGGTATATCATCAACTTTGAAGCATAGATAGCCAACTCCGAAGCATCTCTTTAAAAAAAACCATAATTTTTAATAAAATGTAAATCATTAAGCTCTGCTGAAATTACTACCGTTCCTTGAAAAGTGCTGATATCCCATTATCGGCAAAAGTCGGATTTAAAAAAAAAGTAATTATACAAAAATATTTAACATTTCGTCCCTAAAATCAAGAATGACCCATTTTTATAATAATACATGATTTGACCATCTCACAAATAAAAAAATTAACATTTACCATCTACTGCAACTGAGATGAAAACTGAAATTGTCAATAAAACAGCGCACACATAAATCACCTTTATTCAAATTGAAATACTACTTCCCTATATGAAGAACAACCACTCGACACACCGATATGTCTAGATAAACCTATTCTATAAATAGATTGTATTTGATGTTTACTCATGTCAGACATCCTTAAACAAAGACGCTGAGCGTTAATGAGTTAAGAAAATTTTGACCTCTTTGCGCAGCTGTCATTCCACTTTTCTAACCAATCCGCGTGACTGATGGAAAGTTCTTTAAATCAGAAGGTATATCAAAATAATGTAAAATCGTGACTTCTTGTGAGTTGTATTGTATTTGACTGATTTATTTCAGTTGGATATAATTACTTTAAGGTATTACATTGTTACGCTATCAAGGTATCTTTTCTGAAGAGCCGTGTAAACCAAGTGTAAAAATTCTTTTAAGATGTACTGACATTTGCATTATTGAAAAGAGTATTATAATATGAATATGTACTTTATTCAAAGGTGGATATTAATTAGTGAACCGTTCTTTAATTACATTAAAGTAATTGCTAAAGTTGTAAGTACTAATTTTTAAAAATATTTCAAAAGCGTATTAATCGCCTCATCTTATACAAATAATGAACAGCGATAACAGCCTTTTTTATTTCTATAATTAAAATTGTTCGATTATACCGAAGTACCCTGCCATTATACACCAAGTTTCTGGCGTTTCTTAATTGAAAACTTGTTTTGCATATTCCAATTTATTTTCTTTGTAGCTCAGCAATAAAATTTCTAAATCATTAATTTAAATCGTCTTCCTTATGGCTATTAAATGTTAATTTCATATAAGTAATTGACAATTATCTTATAAATTTTAATTAGATTCCAAATTACCAAATTACCAAACAATATATTCTTTTTATCACCTTAATACCAGTTAAATTTAATAACTTTACTGTAACAATTTTAATCCAATAAAAAGCTTTAGTAGTATTAAAGTACTTTTTCAAACGCTTTTTTACTGAAATGCGTTCACGAAAGGATAGCTTGTATAATCGAGGTTCAGCTATAAACCAAGTTGTGTCAGTCAAATAACATTCAAGATTTTTTAAAAAAGGGACACTTCAAGAGTGTGTTGCCCAAATCCCATTATCCCTTTTGAGAGATAAAATTCTATACATATTTTGATACTGTCATTGTAAGTTTAGCAATAGTAATTCTGTCTGCTTTCTCAAAGACAATTTATTATATAATCAAAAGTGAAAATTTTATATATTAGTAAGAAACGCAGACTTGATTCATACTAAACCCTATAGTCACAAGCGGCCGAGATCGACCGCTATTCCAACAAAATACTCTCAACGGAGCTATTGTAAATTTAATCCGTTACCCATGCTAGTAATTATGAATTTGGAATTATATTTACGACAATATGTATAATAACAAATGTAAAATATGAGTTTCATGTTTTGTTTTTTTTTACAATTAACAAATGGATTTGACATCATTCGTCAATTTAATCATGATACACCACCAAATTGAGAAAATACTAGCAGGGGAAGGGCGTCGAAGATGGCGCACCTAATCATATAAACCGAGCTGATAGCGTAGTGGTGACACGACCTGCTTAGCATTCGGGAGGTAATGGGTTCGATTTCCGTTACCGTCTACCTTGTATGAGGTTTTTTCAGTGGGTTTTCCTCTTACACATGTAGCGGCATGGTCACTGCACATATGTGCACACCATGTGTGGCTACTTAGGCGAATGCTGGGGTAGTATTTTTCCCCTCAGAACCCTAACTCCGTTCCTTACGATCCTATCCTGAGCACACCCATCCTTAATCCCATAATGTATGTGTGTATGCTGAGAATTCTGATAGTGGCTGAAGGAGCTCGGAAAGCTCGAACAGCCCGCCCTCCTCCTTGGGGAGGAAATGAAATACGTGGCCTTTTCCTTTTTTTTCCTAAGCATATTTAGTTTTTAGAGTAAACATTAAATTAAGCTACTTTGAATGTCAGGAGCCTGTAGTACATTTCTGCAACCGTTTGCTAGGCTTGCTTTTAAATTTGATATAGTAAACTATATTTTATGTGACTTTAAAAATATAATTAATTTGCGTCACCTTACCCTCCACTAATTTGAAAAGCAAATACGTTGCGTAATACAGTGAATAATAACGGAAAGAAAAAGTAAATAAAACATCAAGGTTTCACATTAATAAAATAATAATAAATTGCTGTCTTCAGTATCAATGTTCACCATAATTTTTTTAGATATTGTTTTTTATTGTAGTTTGGACTTTGGTTTTCCCTTTATTTTCATTCCGTTTTTTTCGAACCGCGTCATCATTAGATGCCTTTCTGGTAAACTTTTTCTTTGACTTGCAATTTTACCAATTTTTCCTTTTTTATTGTATTTTTGTTCTAAACCTTCTTTCAAAGGAGTGCTTGTTAGTATCTTTGAATGTTGTTAATGTTGACTATATTTTCCTTTAACCTTATTATTAGGCACAGGAACAGGAGAAATAAGAGAAATATAATCATGTAGACGTTTGTATGATAAATTATGTTTTGGAAGGGGCGACTGCTCACTTGCTGATGGCCGCGTGATTCTGACTCTCTCGTGGAAGATTGATCTGTCACTCCTGGAGGATATATATGTTAGTGCGGGTGAAACATCTTTCTCCAATGACGACACATTGAGATTATCAGCAGGAAGGAAGTCATCTTCTGTGAAGTTATCAGGATGGATTGGGAGGATACCATACACCGGGAACCCGAAAACTCCCTTTTCAATATTTGCAATTTGTTTGTATACTAACTTAAAAATCACGGCAACATCGTATGGAGTTATTTTATCCTCAAACTCAGAGTTTCTGATTTTCAATAGTAAAAAAGAATTACAATGGCAACCGTACGCATTTTTTAAACTAGTGAAACATGTTAGATCAAGGGGTTGTAATTTGTAAGAAGTATGGGCTGGAATACTAACCATAACAATCCCATTCCCTATGCAAAATTTATATATACAGGGTGTCCGGAAAAATGTAGGGAATCTCTCGGATTTAGATAGAAGACGAAAAAATAACATGACAAGTTCCTATAAATTTTTTCCTCCAAGACCTCCTTACGGAGTGTGAGCCCCTAAAGGACACCGCTGGAAATAAGTTTTCTTTAATAAAGTACTTGACATAAATTAACAAAATTCAGTATGGTGGACACTAGTAGAGGCCTCTTAAAATAATACCCTTGAAACATATTTAGCTTGTTTAGTTTACCAGGGATGGACTAAACTGTACACCTTAACGCCTAAATTTTAACACCCTGTATAATAAAGATTTAAAAAAATATTTTTGGGTGGTTTGAACCTTTGTTTAAAAAAAGGTTTACTTGTTTAATATCGATAAAATCAACTATTTTCGAGAAAAAAAATAAACGAATTTATGTTTCATTTTCATTTAATTAAAAACTTCATAAGTGGGTTCAACATGGGCTCCGTGAAGTCTGATACACCCACCAGCACCACGAATTGAGGACTGCTGTACCCCACAATAAACTCACATTGTTCCTTAGCACATCACAATGAAACGTGATTCTCAGTACCCGCACAGCAACGCTAAAATGAGGTGGTGCCCCATCGTGCATAAAGTACATGTTTCGGCGGGTTTCAAGAGGCAAATGCTCTTTAAATCTTGAAACGCGTTCTGGAGGAACTCCAAATAAAGTTGTCCATTCAATCGCGCTGGCAATACAAATGGTCCAATCAAAAATTGCCAATGACTCCTGCCCAGATATTAATTGATTGAAACTGATGTTGATGATGCGAAACAATAGTTGCATGAGGATTTTCATCAGCCCATACGTGTGAATTGTGTAAATTCGTGAACAATTTTTGGTAAAAGCTGCTTCATCTGCAAAAGAATAGTGCTAATGAAGTTTTCATTATTTCGTTGCTGATCCAATAGCCAGTTTGCGAACTGCATTCTACGAGGAAAATCTTCAGAAATCAATTCATGCACTTTTGCAAATGATATGAGTATAACAGCTGTTCTTGAAGAACTTCATGAATTATTGTTTTCGGCTTATTAAATTGTCCGGCTAATTTGCGAGTGCTCGTTGAAGGAGTGCCATCTACAGCACTCAAAATATTTTCCTTAATTCCACCGTACGCACTGTTCTTGTCAGACAAGTATCAGTACTTTTTTCTTAAACATTCCTAAAGTTATAAAGAAAGTCAATATTACCTTAGTAACCTAAATCACTCACCATTCTCTCTTAAACGTTGACCAACTCATTGAAATGTCTTCTGATTTGGAATAGTACGATTAGCAAATCTCATGTGATAGAATCTTCTTGCTTCAAAGCATTGCAAGAGGCAAGACCATACATGAGATGCATATTCAATAAAAGTGAATTCCATATTTCGAATAAGTTTGCAATTCAAATCACCACGAAATCCAAAAATCAGTATCAGCGATGTAACAAATGTCAAGTTCTAAAATGTAGGTTATTTATTTATTTCGAGTCATAGGAATGCATGACATAGGTTTTTTGAGTGAAGATAAATAAAATGAACAAGAAATAAAAATATACCTCGTGGGTCCATAAACTCACTTAAGTTTGCAACATTTTGTATATAATTAATATGTTTAATTTGGTTTTCCTAATTTATTATTAAAGAGTGTTTTCTCGTAAAAATTCGAAAAACCACTGGCTTAATTTTTTAAATAATTTATTAATTATGAAACATTAATTCGTTTATTATTTTTTTCTCGAAATAGTTCATTTTATCGATATTAAACAAGTATACCTTTTTTTTAGCTAAAGGTTCAAGCTACCCAAAAGGATTTCCACATTTTTCCGGACATCCTGTGTGATATATATATATATATATATATATATATATATATATATATATATATATATATATATATATATATATATATATATATATAAAAACAAGCTCATTGCTCCATCCATTATCTGTGCAAATTCCACCGCTTGGCCCATTTTCTGAAGCTGTGGACTCATTCGGTTTCTAGGAAAACAAACAATGATGGTATGTAATTACGAGATGTACTAAACGCGATAATCACTATGATGTTTTCTCCAGGTTACCACGAGGAAATAACCTCAAACTGTTTCATTCCTTTAGGTCTGAGTCTTTTACATGATCGTTTAGGAACCGTAGATATACCGGTTTCAACTACATTGTAAATGCGGTCTGGGAATTTTCAGAATAGTGCAACTTTGGCTTTATTGAACGAGGTTATCCTACTTATACTGGTCGGTTCGGGTTTTGTTGAAGAATTTTGATGATTCGTTTTATAGAACCCTGGCACCAGTCCCTTCAGGCCACTCCTTTCTCTTTGTTGAAATTGTGTTTAATTTGGTTCTGTTCTGCATACCTGAATACAACTGTTCTTAGTTCTATGGAAGTGATGCCAAGAGATAAATTTGCCAAATTCAGAACATGGCTCACAATCACCTATTCCTGAAGCAATGGCGCTGTACCAAGCGACTCAGATTTGTATTTCTTAGTTATACTTTTAACTTTCGCCTGAACGTTGCTTCTTGCATTTCAAATTCCCTCATCACTTCCCGAATTTTATCCAGGATTGCATTCAAGCCTTGGTCAAGAACTGCTGCATAAAACGACTTTCTGTGAGTTTTTCTGATATACTTTCCCATTTTTACAAAAATGCACAATAGACACTAAATAATAGTTATTTGGATGTGTCGTGTTATTTACGAAACCTGCGTCAACTTAGCCGGTTGAGCACAACTGAATAAAATTCTCCTTAAAATGATTCAGCGTCAAATATTTGACTAATAAACAAACGCTAACCAAGAATGAATGTTACCCAATCCTATCATATTAAACTGAATTTCAAAGTACCTCAATTAAACAACTTACCATTAATACCTGCAGGGTAATGGATAACAAAAGTATCACGTGTTTCATATTTAACAGCATCACACACACCAAACAGTGGTATGGCTGACGGTAAAGCTTATAAGTAATAGTATATTCTCCTAAAGAGGGCGCCACGAATATCAAAACTGAATTTACTGTATTATTAATTATGGTATAGATGTGCGTCATCCTAAACGCTGCGTCATCTACGACGCTGATTAAAATGATAGACACCTACTCTTAATTTCTTGTAAACTTAAATTCTAGAATTCATACAAACGTACTGGTTCATATGAAATAAAATTAAGAATAAAGACCAAAAATGTAATATTAATAGGTGATTCACCTACTATCCGACCGTGCTTCATCATTGCAAAAAACACTTCCAAAAGTTGTTTTCTTAAAAATGCTCTACAATACAACCAAATGTGGTAGAAATTAACAAATTTATTATGTTTGTATTTAACTGTTTGTAACGTATTGAACGGAAAGCGAACATAACGTAGGTCTTTGGTAAAGATTTTGTAACGATTAACGTACTATCACACTGGTGCATCTGTACCTATTCTATTTTATAAATTAGAAGGCGGATTGAATTGAAACCATCTAGTAAATGTGGACGGCTGTTGTATATTTTGATAGTAGAAAATAAGGTGCGCTTAGAAAATAATAGAGGTTGTTGATTTTGAGAGTTAGAAAAAGAAAACGTATTATTTTGGTCTGATAAAATAGAATAGAATAAAAGGTAATGTAATACCATAGTGAGATAATTATTTCGTCTAATATAAAATAATATCAATAATAATTTGAAAGTTGATGTTACAACACAATGTTGTTATTTAATGTAAAGAGGTCTCTTGATTGCATTATTGATATATTTTATTTAGACATTTCACACCTATAATGTAGCACATTTTAAGATGGACGATCCCTTGTAAATGTAGTGAAGGTGTAAAATCGGCACTCGGGTAAAACTAGTATAGTGCTGACTTTGGGGTGAAAACCGTAGCAAAACTAAAGCATGTTCTCGTTGGAATACTGTGTGTGTGTGCCTGTTATGAATATGTTACCTTTTGCTTCGTTAATTGTAAATGCAGACCCTTAACATGTGATGTTTTCTTATACTACAGTAGCTAACTGTATTATAACTTGGTGATCAATTTATGAAATACAGTCCTGTATTAAATTACTACTACTACATTGATTGAGTTATTAAGATTAGAGTAGGATGATAGCAATAATCTTGCAATAACAGTAGAATATAAATACGTATTGATCTAGGTACGTATATTTAATACTGATTCTTTATTTATGTTGATATTCTTGTTGTAGTATGAGGCGGTGAGGTTTTCTTTAGTAGTTCTTTCCTCAATCCGCAATGACAATAGCAGAACTACATTGCACTTGCATATAAATTTATATACTGTGTTTTAATGTGTTACCTTTATTTTATCCTCCTTAGATACCGCAACACATACATCTCAGTAACAACTCTCTTACACAACATAGTAGTCCTACCTAGTTTTTCATTACGATCATTTGGCTTAAATAAGTTCGCGCATTAATTTTGTTAGTGTGCAGTCGATAGACTGGTCTGGGTATATTACACGCTTTAAAGCATTTATTCTCTGGAATATTTTTCAATATACTGTTCAGAAGTTTACTGGATGTGGACAAGTTAGTGTGCTGTTATTGCGGCGGTCATTATTATTTCAGGAAGTCAAATAACATAACTAGTGTTTAAATCCGTTTATATCCTACAAAACGGTAGAAATAATGCAGTTTCGTTGCCAGATCTGTCGTGGATTGAATTATGGAGGTAATTCTACAAAAGAAATTTATTTGTTATGTCCATTTTCATGTAATACCAGAAGTTTTATAACTAGCCGTTTATTTACTGGGTTTGGTGCGTTTATTAAAATTAAACGAAAATTAAATAATATGTTATATTAAAATAAAATTATTAGAGCCATAAAATATTACTAAGGAAAGTGGAAAACCAGGAAATGAACAATGAGCATCGGTGTTCATTCACTGGTGTTCATTTGCTAGAGTTATCAAGAAATTGTTAAAAGTAGTAAGTAGTACTTTTGTAAATCATTCTTATCGTTTTATTAACAACAATTCTAATATAACCTAGATTACCACTTGATAATTCTTTTCTTAGATGACTCGCCAATACATACGATTAAAACATTCTGAAGAGAATTGGACAAAGTAATTCACTACGTAAATAATGCAAACGTAAGCTTAAATAAATATCTGATACCAAAATCCACTTTGCTAAAATGTAACAAAATGGGACCAGCGTCATTTTTAACCACATTGAAGAATAAAGATTAGAAAATTACTTTGGACCCAGCTACCTTCCAAACATTTCGAAGAGTAATACGGAAATAATATCTAAAAGTCGAGCTGTATTTACGCAATCTCACACACACGCGCACACACGTACACGACCCACACACACACACACACACACACACACACACACACACACACACACACACACACACATTAACACGCACGCACATGCACACTTACACGCACATGCCGCACACGCACACAGAGGCATGTACGCGTACATTCACACGTACGCACAGACGCACAAGCACCCGCACATGCACATACATACGCACACACATGCGCACTAACGCACGCGCAAATGCACATGCACACGCATGCGCACGCACTCACCGACGTACGCACAGAAGCAATCATTTACGCACGCACGAACGCACGTACACAGGCACACACTCGCACACGTACGCACTCACGCACGCGCACCCATACACACACACACACAACACGCACCCACGCACATACGCACACGCATGTACGCACACACACGCACACACGCACACACGCACACACGCACACACGCACACACGAACACACGCACAAACCACCACACACCACACATACGTATACACACACGCACACACGACACACCCACTCACACACACACACGCACACACACGACACACACGCATACACGCACACCACCACACACGCACACACGTACACGTACACACACACAGCACACACACACACGCACATACGCACACGCATGTACACACACACACACACGCACACACGCACACACCACACACGCACACACGAACACACGCACAAACACACACCACCACACACACACAGCACATACGTATACAGCACACACGCACACACGACACACCCACTCCACACACGCACATACACACACGCACACGCATACAGCATACACACACCACCACACACGCACACGTACACACGTACACACACACACACACACACACACGACACACGCACACACACACACACACACACGCACATACACACAGTAAGCACACACGACACATACGCACGCACTCACACACACCACACATCCACACACACACACGACACACGACACACGCACACACACACACACACACACACGCACACACACGCACACACGTATCACACACACACACACGCACACACGCACATAGCTCACACGCACACACAGCAACACGTACACACACCACTACACGCATACACGCATACACGCACACACACACCACACACACTCACACACACACACACGCACACACGCACACACCACACACACATACACACGCACACACACACACACACACACGCACACACGCACACACGACACACACACACACACGACACACACGCACACACACACTACACACACACACACCACACACGACACACGCATACACAGCACACACACACACAGACACGACACACAACACGCACACACACACACACACACACACACACACAGCACACACACATCACACTCACACACCACACACGACACACGACACACGCACAACGCACACGACACGATACACACACGCACACACGACACGACACACACACACGCACACACACACACACACGCACACACGCACACCGCACACACGACACAGCACACTGCACACACGCGACACACACACACACGCACACGCACACGCACACACGCACACACGCACACACACACACGCACACACGCACACACACACATGCACACACGCACACACGCACATACACACACTGTACTTTAGATGTACTCATCTAAGAGTACCGTCAACCGAATAGGCAAAATGATCAGAGAATATAATACTTCTCTTATTACCGATAGTGTTATGCACAACTATACCGAGGCAAGGAATATCACTCGAAATTGGGGAAACACGGATTAATAATGGAAACTATGCAGACTCTTGGGCCATCGATGTAGAAGCATTAACTAAGCTGTGAGAAGCGGCTTGTGTAAAAGTAAGAAGGCCCACGCCTAACTACCTCTAACAGCCTATTAGCTACGATTGAAACAACTTTCAGTCATTTATGAACGATATTTTGTTTTATCTCCGCCAAACCCAACCAACGTTGTTCGGGCAAGAAGCACTTTAAGGTAAATTGTCGCTTGTTTCTTGGATAAATGGGAATATGACTACAGTGCCACTGGAGAATCAGTCAATTCTGAACGGTACATAACTATTTGTTTGCCACACCAAAACATCGAACTTACGGGTCATCCGCCATACAATCCCGATTTGGCATCGAATGATTTCTTTTGTTCCCTCCGTGAAGAATAAACTACGTGATCAACGTTTTCGACGCCAGAAGAAGCGGCGGATGCGTTCATAATGCATGCTAGGGATACCTCAATCAGAACGGAGAAAGTGCTACAAAAATTGATTCAAACGTACGCAAACACGTATTTAACATCGCAGAGAATATTTTAAAAACAATAAAATCATTTTTAATGGTATAACTTAGTTTTCATTTGTTACTCCGAATACATATCGAGTAACCTTCGTACTTAAAAGAGAAAGTTTATTCAAATAGAATTAAAATGACACGTTCCGAGTATTTAGTGCAAATTACCTTAGCCTTAATCTTTTCATATTATAGATTTTGTTTTATCATTACATCATTTTATCAAAAAGCTTAGTATTTTTGATTATTTGAAGAAACTTTCATTTACAAAGGATATTTTCCTATTTAAGTAGGTTTTGACTTTACAAAGTGAATATGCGAAATTCATTCTAAAATACTCATATTAAGTTCTATTAATACTATTCTTGTCAAAATGAAAACAAGTCAATTTGACGCCGTCCTGTCAACGATTGTGTTGCTACTGATGAAGATAACTGAAAGTGTTATCGAAACGTTTAGATTTGTATAACATATAGAAAATATATGATAAAAAACCCAAAAGATAAGCATTTTAATTAACCCTATATCGGGCACACCAATTAATACTTTAACAAAAATTATTTCACATGGTATATGCGCCATAGGAACTCTAATAAGCCTAAAAGTAGTAATGATAACGGTCTAATTAGTGCTAATTAGATGTTTGGTAATATATCCATATGGTTACATTGACCGATAAAGGGTAGGGGTTCTGAAAGACATAATTTTAATTTTTTATGTAAATTTTATAGAAACTATTACAAAAAATACACAAAAAGGCACATAGAAATTTACTGAAAAATTATTTATTAGGAAACTTCCAAACAAAACGCATTTATGCAAAAAACAGAAAGTGCAAAATTAATCTGTGTTATGAAAATCTTGGAAACAGTTTTTTGATTCCGTCAAACAAAGTCTGGTATCACACTTTTCGCACTTCAAACGACTTGTTCCCTTTTTACAATTTCTACACCTTCCCTTGGATGTGTAGGCAGGCCAATGAGCATAACAATCTTTCCTAGAAAGATCGTCAGGTCTTGTGACTACCGGAAACTTAATTTTTTCGACATTATTTACTGATTTACTTGGTCTTCCTCTCCTAACACTTTTGCCAGTACAAGCTAAGGACTGGATAATTTGTAGCCTGAATTTCTTTAGAGGTGTGTGTTTTCCATTTATAGCATCACAGTCTTGCCTATATACCAACCAAGCGTTTACTACGCTAATATCTAGAAGATAAGTAAAAACTGGAAAGTACCAGCGTTTCGCTTTACTTGGGGTTTTGTAAAAGCCCATCAAAGCATTTGCTTTATCTACGCCACCCATGTGTTTATTGTACTGGTTTACTAAATTTGGGCAAACGACGTCTATTTTTTTACCAGCATGTTTGCTATATCTTTTCAGGTTACAGGTAGGATTTATTCCATAAAGCGTGCTTCCAAGCAAAACGCATTTATTGTCTACCCATTTGACAACAATAACGCCTTTCTGAATATCTGCTTTGAAGTCAAAAGTACCTCTTCCTTGTTTCGTAAGGACCTTATCAGTTTCAATAGGACATCCTGCAATTCTATTTGAACGTAAAGTTCCCAAACTGCGAATATGCATATTTTCTTTCAAATAGGTAAACAATGGGAGACTTGAAAAGTAATTGTCAAAATATACCACCGAGTTTTCTGGATCAGAAAGAGATTTACAAAGGGAAATAACAACAGAAGCACCCACACCTAGTGAGCTTTCAGTTTCTGAGATTTCATTCTTGGTACCTTGTAGTTCGCAAAAAGTGACTGCACCCTGATATGGAATAAAATCTAAGATTAGTCCTGAAACTCCAGCAATCACAAAAAATTTGTATCCCCACTTATGAGGTTTGTTTTTTATGTATTGGCGTAAGTTGCCAGCACGAGTGCCCTTGTAAGCCACCATTGTTTCGTCAATGGAAAATTCATTTTCCATGTGAATCTTTCGACAGTTTTCACGTATCCTTTCAATAAGAGGTCGCACTTTGAAGAACCTATCTTTTGTGTTTTCTGTCAATAAATCGTTGTTGTTGAAATGTATAAAACGTCTCAAAAGTTTGAAACGTTTTATTGACATAATATCTGCAACTTCTGGTATGCGTGTACCCATAGACCAATAATCTTCGTATGAAGGTAGATGTACGATACCCATCATTAGCATAATTGATAGAAAATCTGTCATTTCTTTATTATTTGTGGCAACACTTTGAGCTCTCACTTGGGTACTATACAAATTTGTCTGCTCGACAATATTTGTAATGATATCGATGGAAAAGAATTTGGTAAAGTATTCAAGTGGACTAAGAATCTCTTTATTAGTTACTGGTCCAAATTGATTTTGTTCCATCAGAAGTGGTAAATCATCCTTAGTCCAGCTATAGGTAGGTTGAATTTTTCTTCTTTTAGAGTCTCTTTTCGATGTTGAAGGCTGTGCAACAATTGGTACAACATCTTCTTCATCTGAGCTTTCAATACTTTCTAGGTCCACTGGTTCTAGAACATTTTGGAGATGTAACTACAGTTACAGCTTCTGTATAACTATCTATGCAAAATTAGCTAAAAAATAGAAGTACCTACCAGTCAGCACTTGACTTCGCGTTCTAATACTTCTAATAACCTCTTCTTCGTCACTTGATGTATCAGAAGCATCGGAAACGTGCGGACTTGGTGGTAATGTACATTTTTTCTTGCCATAAAAGGATCTAACATGTATCGGTGCGATATTGTCCATTTCCTATATTTAAAAAAAAACAGTCGTAAACGGGCAATGTGACCGGGTGGTTACGATAAATATCAAAGCTAAGCTATTCTAAGAACAATAGTATTTCAGAGTTTATTATTAGCCACATATGCAGTCTATAATCTACACAAACTGAAAACAGTAAATATGGAGAAATCTTAAGTGTTTCACTTACCGAAAATGCAATTGTCCGTTCACCATGCAGGGTCTAGTCGTTCACAACTCAACACGCACTCTAGAAATGGCGGCGAAATAAAATTTCAAAGTTAGATTGTGATCCTGCGTTTGCGCGCCCCACCATCTATAGGTTGTAACCACATGGTAACGAAGACTGGCGTGCGTAGAATAATAGGGAACGGAGTTATAAGTGTACTTAGGTCGATGTAACCATATGGTTACATGAACCGATAAAGGGTTAATGCATTTTTTCTGTTGTGTTATTACTATTGGTCAAGATGATAAGAAATCAACCTGACGCTGTCCCGTCAAAAGTAATCGTGATGTGTTGCCTACTTAGATAACACATGATGATCAGGTCTCATATTGAATTAAAAATCACTGCAAATTGTATCAATACAAGAATGCTTTTCATTCACAAAGGACCACGCACTTTTCTTATGCAAACAAGAGCACCTTAAAATTGTCTGAATTTTTGATATGTAATAGTACTTGATGTTCTGATCAAAAGTCTTCATGGGCCCAATTTTATCTTATGGCTAGTTTTCGATATATAGGGCGTTGAAGTTCAAGATTCCGAAATTTTAAAATGCTTACCAAAAGTCCTTTTAAATATTTTTGAAAGTTTTGGCTGATGTATGTAGCCAAAATACATATTTAATGATAAAAATAAAAATATTGATAGTTACAGGGCAATTCAAGCTATCACAGACCTTTTTGGATAAAGAATGCATTTTTACATTGCAAATATAGCGTAAAATAACGTTAAAAAAATTTTCGCCAAAGTTTCTGAATATTTGATATAGTGTACATCTCGATGTCCTCGTTCAAAATTCCTAATGGTAAAATTATATCCTATGGCTACTTTTCGAGATATTAAACGTTTAGTCTATAAAATACCAATTTTATAGTAACAAAAAATAACTACAAAATAAGGGAAATGTTATAAATTATTTATTTTCACATACTGCGTTAGATTATGGTACTATTTTATTGTTTAAAGGTAGACTAAAAGAGTCATACTTACAGGGTGATCCCACTTGTAAGATGACTAAATCCACAAATCCAAAACAGATGCTAAATAATAGAAACTAGGTACATATTACCTACTTATTTTATAATAAAAAAATCTTACGCTTCAATATGGGTTATTAATTGGGTTTTACATATAATACAGGGCCATTCAATACTCCATTACAAAAAAGGTTTAAAGTTTGAAGATAAATTCAAAAATCAGATTATGCACTCGTATTTACCTATATGGTAGATGCAGAAAGGACTGTTCACTTGATCGGATTACAGGTAAGTCGAACTGTGACATATTTGAGTTTTTTTATTGAACCTATAATTTAGATGTTAAGCTCGTTTCCACACCACCCGTGAGGTAGAGCCATTGGCGTGTTTTTTTAAGTGATGTCCCTGTAGGCCTATTCCACTGATATTTATTGCAATTATTAAAGCTATGGGAAAAACAGTAGTTGCTTTATGAGGCTACCACTCATAATTAAATTAAAGAAAAAAAGTGCAATAAAGGATTAACGAGCAAATGACTGATTCAATTGAAAAAAACGCGATAACGTCAAGAATTAAGTAAAATTAAAATATTTAATGGTGGTTTCACTTTAAATATCTTCTATTATGGGACCAAGAACAATATTTTCTGGTAATAAACAGTTTTCAGCATCTTCAACACAATTTAGTAGAGGTGTAGATTGAAATATTATATTATTCTGGTGTCTGACATATCAAAAACCACAGAAACTGTTGCAATATGTGCACAAGTAGGGTAAAACACCCAATTATTGGCACCTTAAGAAAAGCTCCTTTTATATTAAAGGCTTTAAATACAATAATGGATTTTGCCGTATATTAGGAGGTAAATTTGAATTTTTGAAGTTTTCTCTTTAATATGTTTGCTGCCTTATTAAATTTAGATTTCAATCTAGATTTTTTGAATAAAAAAGACAAAATGACTAAATTTCCAGTTATTGGCACTTCAATTTAATTATTGGCCTCAATGATTGACACTCAACTGAGTCATTGGCATCTAGTTAATGACACACAGTACGTTAGAACTTAGCTTAGTAGGTACCTAAGTAGGTACCATTTAGGTAGGTACGTAGTACCTATCTAGCTACCAATTGCATTCTAGGTTACAAGGTTAGTCAAGTTTCTGTATACCTACTTGTTAGGTGCGCTTATACAGCCATTTGTAGCAGTAACACTTTAAGTAAAAAACACATTATCAAAATATGGAAACTTTATTAAAAATATGAACATTTGAATGAAGTTAGGATTATGTAGTACATGTTGAACAGGTAAACAATTCTTGATATATATATATCATTTTTTTCAAGCATAGGAAATGATACACCCTCTGACACTTTTGACATTGAATGCCATACTTTAAAACTGTTATATTAAATGTACATAAATGGCATAATCCTTTGTTAACAATTTTGTTATTTATAGGAGGAGACGGCATTACTAAAGTGTCACATTTTGGTTCCTAAGAACTTCAGGAGCAATCGATAAGGGACTAAAATTAAAGATAACTTCTTTACATGACTTTCGTTCTTTGGTATAAAATATCTTTGGTCTAGTTCTTTCGGAGTATTTGGGGTCTTCTTAACAAATTTAATTAAGTCTTCAGTCGATTTAGTAAAAACAAGTGGGGAAGAGGTATTTCTTCGAATTTTCTTTGTCTTCTACGGATGGTAAATTATCTATATGTAATTTATTATTTACGTCAGTAGTTGTTCTTTCTTGTTCCAATATCGGTTTATTTTCACTCATTATTTTCTTAGGTTCTAATATTTTTTCTCAGGTACTTCCAGTTTTTGCCGACAGTTACCTTTTTATTGGGGACAGTTTCGTTTACATCTGATGTAACAGTATTAGATAAGGTTTCTTTATTGACATTTCTTTTATTTACTTTGAATTTCTTCTTTAATTTATTTTCTTCCGTTTAGCCTTATTTTCCTCCCATTTTGCCTTGTTTTCTTTTGATTGTCTAATTTAATTTTAAGTTTATTTTCAAATATTTTTCCGTCCACTAGATGTGACTACATATGGCATTTTCTCACTTTGTGGTTTCCCTTTTCTTTCAGGTGTCTTGGGCCATAAAAGATACTGCTTTAAATCTGCGGTATTTAAAAGAGAGCTACCTGATCGTTTAGATGTAAGACCGGAAGTACTTGGCTGTTCATCTGCTGCCAAATTAAGTGAAGGTATTTGATCAGTTTCGAGTTGGAGCAATTTGGTAAATTTTGGTTCAAGATTAAAGTGCTTTCTTCAGATTGAATTTGAATTTTGTTAGAATCTGAAGTATGACCATCGACTACGGTATAAAAAGTATTTTCGTATGAGTGTTGTTGCTGTCGTCTAAAATAATTATTGGCATCTCAATGATTTCATTTTGACTAAATAGTGTGTCTTCAATACTATCAACGTCTGTATGTTAGACTCGTTAACACTTATGTCAGTTACCTCACGCTGGAGAGTTGAATTATTAGCCTGAGAATCTAAGCTTAAAGGCATCTTGATGACTTCATTTTGACTAAATTGTGTTTCTTCAATAGCATCAAAATTTATTTTGTTAGGCTCCTCAACAGTTATGTCAGTTACCTCAAACTGGACTATTGAGTTATTAACGTGAGAATCTAAGCTTAAAGACTCAACTGATGTAATTTTCTTATAGATATTTAGAAGAGAATTAAAATAATCTTCTCTTTCGTAGTGTTGCTCGATTTACCTATTCTAGTTCATTTATGCTCGATTTACCCTATTCTAGTTCATTTATAATAGGCCCGCATATATTTTGAAACTGTTCAAGGTTTATTGAGTCCAGTCCTGTTTCCTCAGCTGTAATGTGAGTTACCAGGGAGTTTTGAGACTTATTCTGCTTTCTCATACATTTGGAGTAATCGATAGCATTTAAATTCCACGGAATAGGCCGCATGCTTTAAAACCATTTGCAATTGTATTTTAGTTAGGGCGTGCAAAGCTTCTTGAACAATCGGAGCAAAATGTATTTTCGTAATCTGAACAAGCTGATTATTCCGTCGAATCAACTGCCTTTTTCCATCCATTTTCAATGGTTTAAAGCTGGAAACGTCGGCAGGTTGTAGGATTCTGGTAGCATTTGGATATAGGGATATTAGAATGATTTGGAGATTACTGCAAAGTTCACTAAGTTCGAACGTTTGGTGCGTTTATGCCCATCTACGAAAAGGATGACTGGGAACTGTACTTTTCGTTACTAAATAGGGATATAATACATTTGAAATGTATTCATAAAAGAGTTCGGCTTTCATCCAACCGTTTTCACTTGCACCTACACCCCATTCCTTTGAAACAGTATCAACAATGCTTTTGGGTAACCTCTTATACGGATATATAATTATCGGTGAAGTAATACAGCCAGAAGCTGAAAAGGTAAACATTACGGTGATATTTGTTTTACTGGTCCTTGCTCGATTTGGTAAACATTTCTGGAACCTTTTGGGGCAACAACTTTGTCTTATTTGGGGCATAGAGCGAACACCGTTATAAATTCTAGTGGGATCTTCTAAAATGCTGAACAAATTCTTCTCCTTCATGTAGGATTCGATATTTTAAACCAGTTTTTTATATCGCTTTCAGATACATTTCCACTAGCGTTTGTAACAGCTTCTGGAGTTCGACTTGTTAAATTTGGATGTCTTTGAAGAAAGCATTTGTACCAATTGTCACCAGGCAAATTATTTTTAAAAGGAGTTTGTCTAGGTTGCTTGTCGAGAAAACATTTAACTGATAGCTGTATATCTTCTTTCTTCTTAGGAAACCCCTTTCTATGTCTTTCAAAAATCAGGAGACTAGCAGATCCTCCTATTCTTTGGATAAGTAGGTTTTGGTCCACGTTCAGTTTTGTAAACTTCTCTTAGGCGAAACTTCAGCGTTGAACGGGGAACGTTATACTTTAGGGCTGCATTCTTTTTGACATGTCATTCGGATATCTGTTAAAGCATTTTGAACAGACTCTTGAGTGTACTTTTTTATGTACGGCAGGTTTTTTACTTTGGGCATGGTATTCAGGCCTAAAATGAGAGATGACAATAACTGATTTTGAGTTTAAAACGCCAAACTGAGTTATTGGCCTATGCCAATAATTCAATTTCGTCCGTTTTTATGCTAATTATTGGCACCCTAAAAATCACCTAAATTTTGCTAAAAGTATTTAAATGAACAAGTTTTAACTGAACCTTTCTACATAATATACAATCAAAATATGTGTAAAAATAACAAAATCCTTTTAATTCGTTCAAAAGAATGAGCACTTTCTTATGAAAATAGTAAGATTCTTACCTTGAACGAAGAGGCGGTGCGTCTCCTTCAACAATTACAGTGAAACTAACCTAAAAACGCTTGCAAATGTTATTCGCGTTACAATGTTGCCATAATTTAAAAAATATAAGGAAATATCGGTAATATGCAATACGACTTAGCAATTTAAATAAAACCGCATGAGTGCCAACAACTGGCGTGTGTCAACAATTGGGTAGTTTACCCTAGTTAATGTTCTCGCACCGGACGGACACGTGCAGTAGTAGTAGAAAACTGGAGGATTCTTCATTGGTACCTCTTCGTATGCCAACCACAACATATACTTCGTTGCGTTTCTAAATCTAGAGTAGATTCTAAAACGTAGAAAATTGGGTTCCTCTCTTAATTCATCAGTTTCTAAAACATTAAGTTCCTCTTTTGCAGTTTATCGTATATATGTGATAGGCTTAAATAAAGATTTAACCGAGGAAATTCAGGAATATGCATATTATTGTCTCTGCCAGCGACCATTTCTTAAACCTAGATTTTCAGCTTCAACGCGTATTTCGATAACTTGTCATCATCTAGTTTATTTAACATTAGAGTTGCCATCTCAATTGTTCGTATATTGATTATTGGATGAAACATATTTATTAATGTACCTGCAATTTGATAAAATCACGCTAGTTGGCATGATGCATAGATATGCATCCTTTTAAAAACTTAAAGATAGACTTAAAATGTCCATTTATGGATTCTATAACCCAACGCGTTTAGTTATCAGTCTTGTTTTGTTAGTATCACTAGTAGATAATTGACGTTGGTTGCGTGGCATATAAGAAATGAGACCCAGATCTTCAAATGTAGCAATGTCTCTGTAGCTTCTATCTACTATTACTACATCTCCGTCTTCAAACCTGTTTCTCATTACATCAATATCATTTTGTAAACCCTGCCGTAAAATTGAAGCATCGTTATTTCGTCAGAGCTACTATAATTTCTCTCTTAACTAAATGTTCCTTCTTAAACGAGCAATATGACTGACGTGATATTCTAAAATTACTGCTCTTCTCAATGGAGTTATATGTACAGCCTACATAAACATTTCCTCTGGCTTACCTGGTGTAGGGTTATAGAGCCTCTTTACAAATTCGGTTACATGATTGATTATAAAATTGTCCCTGATTATTGATCTGAATACATGTTGTTAGGGACAAATATTTGTATAAGTGAGAGAGGAACATTAGAGTTACCAAACTAGTGACTTGTCTCGAAGGATAATTAAAACTAATTTTATAAAGTCATCGGACAACATGTCTATTACAAAACGCAATCCACTATGTAAATTATTCATTAGAAAACCTTAATTATCTAGATGTATTTCACATATCTTCAAATGTTCTGGTACATAAATATTAGAAACTAGAAATATATTTGCTCTACACTGTCTGAGGCAATTCGGATTATTTTGAATCTATCTGAGGTCCTCTGTAATTGCCTGTAACAGTTTAAACAGCATCTTGCTTCATCTAAATTCTCTTCCGCAGGATGTCCAGCAGTTTGTCGTCTATAAGTTGCCATGTTTAAAATGTCTTTCGTTTGAAGGAGCTGTAAGTCGAACTGGAAAGTTTCTGTTACAAACATAACAATTTTGCAAAGCCATATTGCTACAATATTTAGTTGAAACAAACACAATTTTTAAGAAAACAATAACAGATATTATTAAACGATTCCAAATGAAACTTAAAATTCAATGATAGGTCAATGTTCTTTATTTATCATAGCACACTAGATACAAAGATACAAACCTAAACAAGAATACCTACATAATGTCTTTACTTGGTAGTTATCAATATTAACAATTTAATAATAAAATAGTTTCCATTAAACGTTAAACTTTTATGAAACATTCACTGGGTTGTTCAAATTTTTTGATAATAAAATCTACGTTATTTAAAACAATAAAACAGTGATTTAAGAAACTGCTTTAACTAGCATTAACAGTTTGAGACTTATCTGATCTTGTCGATTTTCAGTCTCTGGATTACTTTATCGTTCACAATAAATGAAGCATTTGCGTAGAGTTTTATGATGTTATTTGCTGTTATTTTGAATAACTTTATTGTTTTATTTAAAATTGTGTTTTGAACTAAACATTTTAAGAAATATGGCATATGCAAAAAGGATAAAACGTTATGTTTGTGATTAAAACTTTAACAGCGACTTACGGTGGGTTTAAATAAAGAACATTTTTTTAACATGCAACTTATAGAGAATCACGAGAGAATCTTGTTTCAATTGTTATCATGCAATTGTAGAGGACCTCAGATAGATTGAAAATAAACAAAATTGTCCCAGACTTCGTAAGGAGCAAGATATAATGTAAGAAAAATATCAACATCAAATATTTTTCTATCAAATATTTTCGATTTTCTAATATCCTCATCATTTGAAGAAATTCATCTAGATATTTCATATTTATTTGGACTTCATCTTCATTGTTTAATTTATGCTTATTATTATCAAATGTGTCCTTATAAAGTATCTACGGTTTTCAAAAATTACCACAAATGTGATCATTCCACAATAATATCACTGGAATAGTCCTAGCACTTCTTAAAAATGCTCTAAGGCTCTAACTTACCTACATCTAAATTATAGGTTCATAAAAAAACTCAAATATGTCACAGTTCGACTTACCTGTCATCTGATCAAGGAACAGTCCTTCTGCATCTCCATATAAGTAAATACGAGTGCATAATCTGATTTTTGAATTTATATTCAAACTTTAAACCTTTTTTGTAATAGAGTATTGAATGGCCCTATATTATATGTAAAACCCAATTAATGACCCATATTGAAGCATAAAGTTTTTTTTATTATAAAATAAGTAGGTAATATGTACCTAGTTTCTATTGTTTAGCTTCTGTTTTGGATTTGTGGATTTAGTCATCTTGTGGGATCATCCTGTAAGTATGACCTTTTAGTCTACCTTTAAACAATAAAATAGTACCATAATCTAACGCAGTATGTGAAAATAAATAATTTGTAACATTTCCTTATTTTGTAGAATTTTTTGGTACTATAAAAATTGGTATTTTATAGACTAAACGTTTAATATCTCGAAAAGTAGCCATAGGATATAATTTTACTATCAGGAATTTTGAACAAGGACATCGAGATGTACACTATATCAACTATTCAGAAACTTTTTTAATGTTATTTTAGCTATATTTGCAATGTAAAAATGCATGCTTTATCCAAAAAGGTCTGTGAGCTTTAATCGCCCTGTAACTATCAATGTTTTTATTTTGATCATTTTGGCTACATATATCAGCGAAAACTTTCAAAAATATTTAAAAGGGACTTTTGGTATGCATTTTAAAATTTCGAAAACTTCAAGCCCTGTATATCGAAAACTAGCCATAAGATAGAATTGGATCTATGAAGACCTTTGATCAGAGCATCAAGTATTATTACATATAAAAAAGGTGCGTAATCACCTTTAAAATAGTACAACGGAGAAAAGTAATGGGGAACTTATCGTAATGGTGTCGGATATACATTAAGTATGTATTCGGTTTTAGGTTTCACAGCGAACTGTGCAAGACATATTGTGGTAATCGTATAAAGTCTCAGTATTGGGGTTTCACCATTCGGAAAGATCTACGGCGACTAGTTGGACAATATAATTCATAAAATGAATATTTTACTTGGGACAAATCGTATTATCAGGTTAAATGAGATTTCGAACTTGATGGGGTCAAAGGCATTATTCATAATTTTGGAACAGTTGGTTAAAACACAAACATTCGAATGGACAGAACATTTTATATGAAATGAAACACGTCGTTGTAAAAGTTTTTGAGAAAATTTCTGCAGTTCCAAAGTTCGGGACAACATGTCAGATTTGTATATCAAGATGGTTCTCATATCCATCGTTGAGTGCATGATCAAAAGTAATTCATCCAAAATTAAATGTGAAAGTTTTTTACACGCGGTTGTAATTTAGTTTTGAAAAACTCACTAATTTTGATTCCAGGACGAGGATCGCGATTGTAAGACTATGAATAGGGTCGGTTTCAAAATTGGGTCATTGAACAGCTGATTTCTGCGCTACCAAAACTATCTGGAAATTGTGTGCGTTATGGATAACTACGTATCATTCGGTGCAGTTAGATAAGTTCTGAATCTCCATCGAAAAATACGGTTCAGAAATTATGGCGTGAGGCCAAATGTTTTTCTATAACGTGCAAAATTATTGTTTGCACATGGAAAATATTTCAAATGATTACGAGAAAGTACGTGAAGTTGTTATTATACTACTAGAATCTGATTTGATTCAGATAGTGATATGGATTCAGATACTTCTGGTGACATCATGCAGTTGGAATAGGACCCACTGTTTGACATCAAAGTTTTAAAAAATAAGTTTAAATATTTAGTTTTCGTAAGTTTATCCGTGGATGCGAAAAGTAGCAATCTTGTGGTCAATTCCATTTAACTACGACTTAAATGGATACATATCTGGGCATTGATTTTCATGTGTACGTAACAGTCGACAAAAAACGACACAGCAAATTTCACCACGAAAGCAAATCTTCACACTGGATTACTTATGAAAAGCCTGTGAATTTCCTGGATAAGTTAGAATCAATGGATAAATATTGATGTTCCGATTACCCATTGACTTTGTGACCGAAGTTTGCATTTAAACATCATTTATAGTAGCTAAAAGAAGAAAGAAACAATGCAGTGGTAAATTTTATGACGAACGCAAGTTTTCACATTGGATTACTCATGAAATTGCTCTCTGTATTCCATACATGTATCTCCGCTGTTTTTTAATTTGAAGTGTGAAAAACCTCCTTAGATTTTCATGGCCTGTTTAATGCAAAATAAAATGTAACAGAGTATAGTAGTACACCTATCAAATTCTAGTGACGTTTAAATTCGCAAACATCCAGGTAGCAAAGACCATCGCTGAATATGAAATTGTAATAAAATAACGGATATTTTCTGTAAATAAATAACTTTTATCCAAGCGATTTAATTCGGATACCTTTAACCTTGTCACCCATTAGCACACTATCTGCTAGGTATCATCACACCTTATCGGGAAAAATCAGTGTATGGTCAAAAATACGCGCACTTCGTGGAAACTATCAGAAACTTCCAACCAAACCACGAAGAAATACTGGTAAGCTTCGACATTGTGACCTATTCACAAATGTACCTACCATTAAGGCACTAACTATCATAAAGAACAAACGGCAAAAGGATGAAACGTTGACGAACGCACGCAACTCTCGGTAAACACAATAATGAAACTTGAATACATTAGAACTACATACGCTACGTTTCAAATGAAATGCACCACTTACAAATAATAATGCTATGATCTTGAAAGTATTGTAAAATAATGCATTATTGACATGTATAATGATGAAATTTTGAAGGCAAAATATTAACAGTTAACAAAAATGTTAATAGTATGTAGCGTCGCCACCCACAGCAATGCAGGTGTTCACTCTCGAGGCACGCTTTCATGAGATGGTCTATATCCTCCTGAGGCATTTCATCCCAGGCTACCTGGAGATGGTGTCGTAATTCATCCAAGTTGTTTGGGGCCTTGGTAGTTGCCTTAGTCTTCGACCCATCATGTTCCATACATGTTCAATAGGCGAAAGATATGGCGATCAGCAGACCACGCAATACTGGTAGCTGCATGATCCAGAAACCTTCTTGTAACATGTGCGGTATGTGGTCTAGCATTATCTTGTTGCAACATACCATTTGGCAACGTCTGCATTAACGTACTACCACTGGCTCCAAAACATTATCAATGTAACGCTGAGCACTTAATGTGCCTAGAATGACACAAGAGGAGATCTTCCACCAACCACATGGCGCCCCAAACCATGACTCTAGGTGTTAAGCCTGTGTCGTCTTTCAACAAACTCTAAATTTCGACGTTCTCCTCGAAACCGCCGCACCTTCTGATGACCATCGTTTCGCCACAAACAAAACGCGATTCATCGCTGAAGACGATGTTATTCCATTGAAGGCCCCAGTCCCGCCTCTCTGGACACCATGCCAATCTAGCAGTCGTATGCTCTTGAGTTAACTGGGGTCGTCGGTACGGAGGATATGAATGTTAGCCAAAAGACTTAATTCTCTGTAAATTGTTGACTTTGATAGGTAACGACCAATAGCTCCTGTCCAGTTCACCGCAACAGACCTTGTTGACTGAAACCGACCTCTTTGGCCATCCGCCTAAGAAGTCGTTCTTCACGATAATTGGTGCTGCGTGGTGGTCTTCCACTGGGACAAGGTCGTTGAATTCCTTCTTCAGACCAAGAAGACCAAATGCAGCCACCGTGGTGTGGTCTCGATTAAGTCTTCTGCCGATTTCTCGAAATGACAAACCTGCTTCTTTCATGCCGATAATTCTAACCCTGTCAAAATCTGAAACTTTGCAAAGTTTCGTCGTTGTATACTGGAGAATTTTTTCAGAATAAATGTGACAGTTAAACAACAAAAAATTGACTCTAAGAGAATAGATTTCTTAAAATGTATAAATAAAATTGTTGATAATTGATGTTAACAGTGGTGCAAAGTACATAATGACTTGCTCTTTTTCATTGAAACTTCCATCGTTTTGTATATTATACTGAAACATTATTTTGCCAAAATTTCAAAATCATAGCATTATTTCTAAGTGGTGCATTTCATTTGACACGTAGTGTATTTAATGAAGACAAATTCTACCAACAAGAGTTTGGATGGGAAGGCTTTGAAGACCAAGCGATATCCGAATGCACGGAGAAACCAAGGATGTGGCTTAGATACGTGGACGATGCCTTTAGTTTGGCAACACGGCAAACATAAGCTAGATGAATTCTAGATCATCTAAATAGCCTCGCACCTCCATAAAATTCACAATGAAATTGAGTCGAACAAATATTGCCGTTCCTAGGTGTACTTGTACACAGTAATGACAACACTTTCACGACAAGTGCATACAGGAAACCTACCCACACGTGGAGGTACCTATACAACAACTCCAATCACCACAAAAACGTGAAGTTGGGCGTGAAAATGTTTGAACGATAGATTAAAAACAATATGCTCAAAACCAGAGGACCTGAATAAAGAAAAAGAAAATATCGCTAAAACACTCAAAGAAAATGGCTACCCCGATCTAACACCTAACCTAACAATGAAAGGATAACCGAAAAGAAGAACCTAATATACAGCGATAATATCATATATACAAGGTACTTCAGACAAAATACCAAGGATAGACAGCAAATACAAGATACGCACTGCCTTCAAATCGACCAGAACGCTCAGGGAATACTAACCAAACCACAATGAATATCAGAATTCCAAGAATTGTGTATACAACCTACCATGCGAATGCGGCAGATCATACATAAGAGAGCAGTAGATCACGCAAAGTGAGAACATGAACATAAGAACAACGTCCGCAAAGGCGAAACAGAAAAATCTAGAATCGCCAAACATGTCTGGAACGAAGACCACCGCATCCAATGGGATAATATACAGATAGTGGCAAAGGACGTCAACGCAACTCGTCGGAAACTCAAAGAATCCACTATATCGCACTAGCAGAAAATGCAATACGCCATGCTAGGTGGAAATGAAACAATATGGATTCAATAATACGCGAAGAGTTTAAGCGCAATACACCTGCGCAATCACGAAAATATATATATATATATATATATATATATATATATATATATATATATATATATATATATATATATATATATATATATATATATATATATATATATATATATATATATATATATACAGTATGAAAACAATTTATCATATATCTGAGTCTGATTTATAATAAGCAAAACAAAGACAGTACAATCAGTTCACGTGCTAAGTGAGATAGACTACACAACAAACTAAAGGTGCTGATGCCATACATGCGTCTTTTGAGTAGGCTAGTATCAATGACACATTTAATTGCTACTGTCAATGAGAATTGAAAATCAGTGTTTTTGCAAGTCCGTCACAATACATGTGTTCCACTGAAGAAAAATACAGATTATTAAGTGGTATTATTCAGGAAGCAATGCACAAGAAATAATGGGCAGGTATTTTTTCCTTTCAAAACATGCCAATTCCATCAGAAAGTACGATTATGCGTACTGTTTGTAAATTTGAAAGATGTGGATGTTGAAATAGTAGAAAATGCAGTGCAATGATGGTAATGATGTTGAGCATACTGGTCGTAACAAACGAAGAACGCGAACTCAGAAATTGCATGTGTAGTTTAGCAAAACTAATTTCCCGTGCATTAGTACAAAATTGTTGAAGAAATGAATATTGAAGATCAGTTCGCAATATCTTGAAAGGAATAAATACCGTTGTTGTAAGTTGCAAACTATAACAGAAGGTCATCAAAAGCGTATGGAATTTTGTGAGGATATGATGAATCGGGCTAATGAAACGATAGATTTATTGAAAATATTTTGTTTACCGACGAGTGTTCTTTTAACTTAATGGCCATCAAAATCTGTTTGTCGCTGTTGGTTACTCTCGGAAAACAAACACATTAGTATTCCTTACCGGACACAATACCCCAAAAATTAATGTGTGGGCAGGAATTTTAGGCAATTCCATAATTGGTCCGTTTTTATCAACGGAAACTTGAATGCGGACAAATATTTAGAACTATTGAGAAACCAGATATTTCCAGCTGTTCAACGCCTGAATATAAATTTTGATGACATTTGGTATCAAGAAGATTACTGTCCTACTCATACTGCAATAAGAGTTCAACAGATTTTGGAAACTACGTTCCCTAACCGTATTATTAATGGAAAAACTAAATATCCTCCTCGCTCACCTGATATCGCGCTGAACGACTTTTTGTTTGGGATACGTATCCCAGCAAATGTATGCGCACAGGTATGAACGTACAATTTGGACGAACTTCGTGTCAAAATTACAGACTCTTTAAAAGCATCACCCAAGAATGTAGAAAACACCGAACTGAATTTTATCACAGATTGGGTTACTTGCACACTGTTTATTTTTAAAAATAGTTGGTTTTTCAATAAGAATTATAATGCTAGGTTAAACCTTAAACTTAAGTTATACTATCAATATAAATGTTAATGTTCTTGTTAACTCTCGTAAGTTTCTTCTTGGTTCTTCTTACGAGTAGTAATCGAACCATGTCATAAATTCGCAATTACAATAAACTTCGATGTTTGAGGTATTATCATTTAATGTTTAAGTGTAAAGTATTTACAGTAGTTTTAAAGAACACGCGACTTTTAATATCATCTTAATTGCTTTGGTTTCATTAGTATTAAGTAGTTCATATTTTGTGCCTACATGCAAATATGTACAAGTGGCAACATCGGTGAAGTTATGTCTCCTCACACTCATAATGTTTATGGGTTTCTTTCTAGCTTATTATAAGTCAGACTCGCAATAATGTTTTCTATACCTGTATATATATGTATATATATATATATATATATATATATATATATATATATATATATATATATATATATATATATATATATATATATATATATATATATATATCCCATAAGTATTGACTGCAATATCTCAAAACGTTTCAAATGACAAGATGAAATTTGGCATTTATAAACTTTCGAACTGATGCTTATATCTACCATAAAAATTTCGGTTTTCCTCATTTCCGGCCACGTGACCAATATAGTTTCTTTAAATGGGACAACCGGTATAACATTACATTTTGGTAGACCTTTCAAAAACAAACTCAACCGTAACATACTTGTCACGGTACTTGTATGCAAGAATTATAATATGGGCAATTAAATGGACGGTGTATAGTATAATTAATGTACTATCCGAAGAACAGGGTGGCCACAGAATTGCACATTTCGACAATCCATTTCTAGGAAATGTATTACAAAATATTCTCTAACTTGGCAAACAAAGTGAGATGCTCCATCTTGCTGACACCACATTGTTTCCTTTCATTTAAGGGAAAATCTTCAAGTAATTCTGGGAGAACATTTTGAAGAATCCAATATCTTTCTCCCATTAACGTTCTTTCATAAAAATAGGGACCAATCAACCTACCGTTAAATAAACCACACAAACATTGACACCCATATTGTCTGATATTGGTTTCTGCATACATTTTGGATTTTCCTGTGACCAGTATTATATAGTGCAATAACTTATTTAATAAATTTAAAAAATTAATGATTAATGCCATTATTATTATTTTACAAAAGAATCATGACAATGTGGTATGGTAATTTTCTTTTGAAAGGTCTACCAAACAATGTAATGTTATACCGGTTGTCCCATTTAAAAAATTATGTTGAAGTCACGTGACCGGAAATAGAAAAACCGGAAATTTTTATGGTAGATATAAGCATCATTTTCGGCGGTTTATAACTGCCAAATTTCATACTTGTCATTTGCCAGTTTTGAGATATTGACTGTCAAAACGTCGTGGGACACCTGTATATATATATATATATATATATATATATATATATATATATATATATACATGTTCTCGAATATCTTATCTGTTTATCCAAAATAACCCCTAAGTTACTAGTGGTTTTGACCATCGGAAGTTTTACATTATCAATGCAAAGGTTACAATGTTCTTCAATATTAATTTTAGCAAGCTAGCAATCAACATACAATTTGATTTAGATGGATTGAGTTTTAAATTGAATTATTCTGATAATTTTTGAATTTGGGTCAATTCTTTATTAATATTATCATATGTTTCTTTATAGTCTTTACCATCAAAACTTGCGTGTAATTGATGTCATCTGCATACGCTTGAACACGACAGAATGTAACCGCATTTAAACATATTATATTACAGTAGAGACCCAAAATAGACCCTTGTGGCACCCCAGTTAGCAATTTTAGTTTAGTAGAATACCTGTTATTAACACGAATTTGCTGATATCTATCTGATCTGATAGATGAGAATACCAGAGATACGGAAAAGGTACTAAAGCCGAAATATTTTAAAATAAACCACATCAGATTATGGTTAATCGTATCAAAGGTTTAGAAAAACACTAATACACTAGTGAGATTACGATCTACAAAATTAGATCATCAACAACAGAAACTAGGCGGAAGTGCTGTAACCTTTTCTAAAAGCACACTGATAATTAGGCAACAAATCATTAACAGAAAAGTGATTAAAATTTGTTCATGTAGAATTTTTCTAAAAGCTGAAATAACAGGAAGTAGACTTTGATACGTAAGTCAGACAAAGTAGATGGGTTAGAGACCCTTTGGGTTTGGGTGGACTAGAAGTTTTTGTTTATAATATCTTCAATTCAATATATTGAAAATTAGAATTGAGTTTATCATTAAACAGATTGTTTTCATAATAATTAATTTTTCATTACAATTATAGAATTATTATGAGCAGTTCTAAAAGTACTTATTAATGTCTATTGCTTAATTCATTAGTAGACTAGTAGTGCCGCCTTTATGTACAGTGGCCATCTAAGAATGCAGTCTGTATCTGAAACTATCCATCGTAGAGGCTTGCAAAAAAAGTTATACTAAACGGCCAATACAAAAACCTGGCAAATATTTTCAAGTTTCTGAAATGGCCACTAGTAACTGCAACTTGAATCTAAAAAGTGATGTTCTGTGAATTCTCTAATAAAAAATAACTGATCTTTAAAGTCGAGGATAATCTGAACTTTTTTGTTTGGCACTTTTGACGTATGTCTAAAATAAAGTGGTCAAGGTTTCTTAAATAACCCCTGTATCTTCAAACGCTTAATAATCTTAACAAATGTTATATATTTGAAGTTTTGTAGTTTCACATGTCGTCGCTAGAGGCTTTGTTCGACATTCCGACAGAAACGGTAATTTTCGCAAAAAATTAAATGCATTGGTATGACTTTTTCATGAACAAGTAGCTAAATGATGCCTAAACAAGTTCGCAAAACCATCTCGATATCTTGTTCCTAACCTAAAATATCGGCCAATGAAACTTTATACGAAAATCCTTAAATTTTATTTTTTTTAACTATATTTTCTGGAATTGTTTCCATTATGTAAGTTGTGGCCCTAAAAGACCGATTTAAAGGAGGAAGGTTTTAATGCCCCGTAAATGCTCTAAATGCTGACCATCACGCTCTATGCATTGCTGAAGCTTTCATGACTAGCAAAACTGCAGATTCAATTTCGGCTCTCGGGTTTACGTATTGCGTTACGAA
>JARFJB010001337.1:0-29407 GCA_036346205.1 Vesta saturnalis
CAAATAGATTGCATTGATTATTCTTTTGATGTCCCGTATGTATTTTTTTGAATTTCTGTATAATTGTTCTTCGACGACGTGTATCAATATCTGGAAAGGTAATGAATAAGTGATCATAAATATAATAATTCTAATTTTGATTAAAGTAAAATTGTACTCACTAAGAATAGATCGTTTGCTTGGAACTTTGACAAGCTACACATTTAATTTAGCAAGGACGCAACGCATGCGTACTTGTTGCAAAATTTATAGAAGTCTGGTTCACGTTAAAACGAATAATTGTAAAGAACTGATATAATATACACAGGAATATTTCCTTGTGTGAAATAAATGTTTATTTTTATTTGCTTACGAAATTCACATTGAATACTATACCCAAGTAGAGATCCATTAAATTTAATAATAATTATATTCAACATTCAAAATTTAAAGTCAGCGCAATATATATATATATATATATATATATATATATATATATATATATATATATATATATATATATATTGAGATGTTCAGAAAGAGGTAAAGAAGTATCGGACAGTTTAAATGACATTTGGGTAATAAAAGGGTGATTTTGTAACAACCTTTTTTGGTGGTTGTATTAATAAATACATTAATCTAAAATCATTAATTTATTTGGCTTAAAATTAGAGAGTTTTAATTATTTTCATATAAAATTGAAAACTGGCAACAATTGCACTTCATATAACATATCTCTTGTGTGTAATATTACATAATAGTTTTAGTTCCTTTCTTAAAAAATTGGATTTATATTATTGTATTCGCGCAAGCGTGAATATTTATATACTTGAGTTATTCAGAAAGCTTTAGTAGTTCAGTTATTGCTGAATGTTAACAGCAATAAGAATGATTTTAAATAATTCTTTTATTCGTGCCATCAAGAAAAATTTTGATGGTAAGTGATTTTTAATTCAGTATAGTTTAAACTAAGCATTTGTTTGATTTTTAGGCACTAACTTCACCTTTTTATTTCTTTTTACCACCTTTAATTTTTAAACACGTTAATATTTCTACTTTACTTCTATTTTTACACGTTTATTTTACGTACTTATATTTATATAACAAATGGCTCTTAAGTAACTGATTTACACAAGTTTCTCTTCGGAAAAAAATAATAAATAATATTAAAATGCAAGTTTAATTCAATAAAACATCCAGAATAAGAAAGGAAGATGTAGAAACGCTTTCATCTGTATGACCGTTCCGCCTCCGTATTTAATCACAGGAAGCTGTCTATAGAAATCTTTATGCTGAGGAATTTTGTGGTAAATTTTATATCTATTAAGCTTAGCTTTAAAACCTTTTAGTACCTCTCCTACCATCCATAAATTTGGTAAATAAACTTTTTGCATATAGTTATTATTTGTTATTATTGAAAGCTTTTAATGTTCTTTAAATAGGTTTTGTTATTTTCCTGTCAAAGATAACATGGTGCCGAGAATTCATTTAATTATATATCTAAATTTTTACATAATTTTTTATTACAAGGCATAAGTGAAAATAACTAAGCAGTTGAGACTAGCGGCATTTCAGGTGAGTTACCAATTCAACATAATAGAATCCTCCTTTTTAATCTACCGATTGTGGACGAGACGGCATATTAATTAAATGATAAACGGCATATAATTAGTGATGAAACGTTTGTAATACAATTTGTTAAAAAATTGTATTTAGGGAAAACTTTGCCTAGTTTCGTTATTTCTTAATTATCTGATTTAAATTACATCACTAAGTATATATTTGTTTGTTGTTTGATTATTTTTTTTGTTTATACTGGCGCCCGAGCAGGGACTACTTTGATTTTTATTACTTGAAATTTATTGCTTTGTGTGGGGCCAGAAAAGGGACCTGAATTGCTGTTGTTTCAATGTTACTTATTCCCACTTGTGATTGTTTATATTTTTTAATTGATTTTATGTTAAGTGTTTACAGAATTTTAAGGAGTGTTACGATTTAGGTTACCCTTGGTTTTTTATGTGTTTCTTTATTGATTGTGTGTTATATAATATTTTTTATGATGACAAATTTTAATTATTTAATTGATGTTTTATATATTGATGAGTTATATTAGTAGAATTAACATTTTTTTAATTGTAAATGGAGCAGAAGGGTTGACAATAGATGAGAGACGTAAATTAAATTTAAAAGGATTAATTCAAATTGCTTTGATTACATTTTATGTAACTGAATTATTAAAAAATGCATTCTATATTTGATTATGATACATTACAACGATTTATAGATTCAATTTTAGGTCATGATTTATCCCATTCAGTTTTTGTTTTAAACGATATTGTTTTTTAGTACTTTTAAAGGCTTACTGATGCCAAGTTAAATTTTAATTAAAAGATAAATGTGAATTTTGTAAATCTCAATTATCATATTTAAGTTTTGTTATTGATAAACTTCATTCAATTGTTAATACATTTATTTAAATTTTGAAACGCTTGAATTACATTACCTTTGAAAATGAATTTTATACGATTCATTAGAAATTATTGAATCCATTTAACGAAAACTTTGAAATGAATTATAAATTTAGATTATTTTATTTCTTTGTCACATAAGACAATATTAATACTTCAGTTAGTATTCCTGCTTAAGATTTTTCCAAATTAATTGGAATATTTACAAATTTTAAGAGATTTGTTCATGTTTATTAAATTTAAAATTTAATGGTAGTAGTTTAGATGGAAAGCTTAACATATTTTTGTGTTATTTGTGTAAATTCCATTTGTTATTTTCTTAGATTGTACTTCTTCTATGTTGAATTGTTTTTAATTGCGTATGCTATTCGTAACGCTGTTCATGAGTCTACGAAATTTTCACCTTCCTTTTGGCGTTTGGTCGGACAGTTCCGATTTCTGGAGATTTTTATGGTCGACTAAAGGATTTCAAAGAGGATGATTTATTTATTACTAACCGTGAACAATTAGTTCAAGATTTAAATGAACTTTCACCTATTTTTAAACATGTTAAACAAAATTTACATGCAGCTTACGAAAGAAATTCAAAATCTTACAATTTGCGACGTCGTCCGTTGAAATTAAACGTTGGCGATTTGGTTTGGAAAAGAATTTTACTTTATCTGATGCGACTAAAATTATAGTCAAAAGTTAGCTCAAAATTTATTGAAGCGAAAGTTATTGAAGTGGTAGGTCCAACTACGTACCGATTGGCCACTATTGGTAATAAACCCTTAGGTGTTTTTCATGTTAAGGATTTAAAACCTCATTAGTTATTATTTTTAGTATTCTTTTAATTATTTTCTATTTTAGTATTTTTACATTCTGGTTTTCTTATTTATATTTTTAATTATTTTGATAATTTTCAAAATAATTTTATTTTGTGCTTATTTCGCACATTATTTTATTTTATATTGTTGTGGCTTGCAAACCACTTAATTATTTTATTACATTTGTTAGCATGATTTTTGCTACATTTGTTTAGCACGATGGTTGATATTTAGATCCCATTGTGTGATTGATTTTAGCATGATGGTTGATATTTAGATCCCATTGTGTGATTGAATTGCCGACTTTGTGGGACATTAGTTCTCAGGCAGATTATCTTTCTTTATTGGATTTTCCATTTGCTATTGTTACAATAGTAAAATTGAAGATAACTATTTTGAGTTTACCTCTGATCGTTAATTTAACGTGTAAACTCTAAACCATTGATAAGAAAACTAGTAATGCTTCTATACATTTTATTTTTGATTAATTTAATTATTTTGTTTTCCTGATTTGTGTAGTGTTACTATTCTTGGACGGTGCTTGAGGACTTCGGTTCGCCTCGTGTCAACCTCGATTAGTTCACTTCCTGATTATGACGTTTTGGTAGTTTTAGGAGGGGGTTGTTGTGTTCGTAAGAGTGCATCACCTTTCTCTTTGCTATCTCACCTAGATTTCGATTGATTTATAAAATGTGCGTGTTAGTTAGGGTATGTTGAGTCTTGGACGATGACTGTGGAACAACATGAAACCTGAATCTCGTGAAGGGTAGAGTGGCCTCTCTTGTTCTCCACGACGAAGCATCCTGAGCTAATTTGCAATGAAATAGTCGTATCTTGGTTTACCGATTTTGACTCACTTATCGAACGTGACTGTGGTAGTTGTGTTATGTACCTAGGAGGCTTGGTTTGAGACCACCGGGTAGGGTAATTGAACCGCTCTCTCGACCTCAAATCTCGCGATTATTTATTGTTAGTCCGAAAGGATTGTTTTTTTTTATACTTATACTCTCGAGTAGAGTGACGTTTAGCTTTGATTTGTTGTGAAGTTGCACGATGACCGTTTCCGGGTTCTCTGCCCACTGTCCCTTCAGGTCATGGTAGGTTACGGTTTTCCGTTCGTTTTTACCTTAGATTCAAATTTTTTTACCGGATACTCATTTTGCTCTCCTGATGGTGGTTTGCTTCACTAACCCCACCAGTTAAAGTTTTGACTTTATTTAAGGTTTCGGGTCCTTGATTCTCGACTAGTGGCGTGTGCGGGTGGTAGCGCGTCATTAGCTTTTGGTGTTGCGAGGGTCTTTCCTGACCAACGTCACCACATTTTCCGTACTTCTTCGTACATTTTCTTGTATGTTTTTAATTTTCATAATTCATTTATTAGCTTAGTGTTTGGAATCTCCGCTTTGGTGATCTCCGAGTCCAAATTTTAGGAGGGTGTGTAACAACCTTTTTGGTGGTTGTATTAATAAATACATTAATCTAAAATCATTAATTTATTTGGCTTAAAATTAGAGGAGTTTTAATTATTTTCATATAAAATTGAAAACTGGCAACAATTGCACTTCATATAACATATCTTTTTGTGTAATATTACATAATAGTTTTAGTTCCTTTCTTAAAAAATTGGATTTATATTATTGTATTCGCGCAAGCGTGAATATTATATACTTGAGTTATTCAGAAAGCTTTAGTAGTTCAGTTATTGCTGAATGTTAACAGCAATAAGAATGATTTTAAATAATTTTTTATTGCGCCATCAAGAAAAATTTTGATGGTAAGTGATTTTTAATTCAGTATAGTTTAAACTAAGCATTTGTTTGATTTTTAGGCACCTAACTTCACCTTTTTTTTCTTTTTACCACCTTTAATTTTTAAACACGTTAATATTTCTACTTTACTTCTATTTTTACACGTTTATTTTACGTACTTATATTTATATAACAAATGGCTCTTAAGTAACTGATTTACACAAGTTTCTCTTCGGAAAAAATAATAAATAATATTAAAATGCAAGTTTAATTCAATAAAACATCCAGAATAAGAAAGGAAGATGTAGAAACGCTTTCATCTGTATGACCGTTCCGCCTCCGTATTTAATCACAGGAAGCTGTCTATAGAAATCTTTATGCTGAGGAATTTTGTGGTAAATTTTATATCTATTAAGCTTAGCTTTAAAACCTTTTAGTACCTCTCCTACCATCCATAAATTTGGTAAATAAACTTTTTGCATATAGTTATTATTTGTTATTATTAGAAAACTTTTAATGTTCTTTAAATAGGTTTTGTTATTTTCCTGTCAAAGATAACATGGTGCCGAGAATTCATTTAATTATATATCTAAATTTTACATAATTTTTATTACAAGGCATAAGTGAAAATAACTAAGCAGTTGAGAGACTAGCGGCATTTCAGGTGAGTTACCAATTCAATATAATAGAATCCTCCCTTTTTAATCTACCGATTGTGGACGAGACGGCATATTAATTAAATGATAAACGGCATATAATTAGTGATGAAACGTTTGTAATACAATTTGTTAAAAATTGTATTTAGAAACTTTGCCTAGTTTCGTTATTTCTTAATTATCTGATTTAAATTACATCACTAAGTATATATGTGTTTGTTGTTTGGGGTTTTTAATAGTTTATAATTTCAAGCTCGATACATGTGCAAGACACTGTTTTATATAAATCTGGTTCACGATGTGATTAAAATAGATTTGTTTGGTATAAATTAGTCTGAATATTATTTACATAGTTTGGTTTTTCATAAAAAGCATTTGCTGCTAACAAAAATGTCAAGAATGTTAAATATAACTATTTTCGTAAAGTCATTTTAGTATTTCAATTATTGCAATAAAAGTCAATTTTTCAAGGGTAATTTGGCAAGTGAACACTTTACAGGTGTTTAAATATGAACTGTATAGTTAGGATTATGTTAGGGATAGTGTATAATTAGTTTTTGAAAGCAGGAAATATAAAAATTTTATAAAAGGGTTATAATATGGACATTTAGACATTTTCGCACATATTTTGGAAGCGATTTAGTGACAAAATTTGATATAAGTTTAACAATAAGAACAACATATAGAACATTTTGGCATAAAGACATTTATAGTGGTGTACATTTTATAGTGAAATGTTTCATAAGAGTGTTAGACGAGACTTTTTAATGCAACACTACATGACATTATGCATTACAAATATATAGTGAAAATCATAAAGACAAGAATTACAAACCTTAACATAACATTTCAAGTGTTGAAAACATTTTTAAATATGAATTATTTTCAATTTTAGATTTAAGTTTGGTTAGGTTATAATTTTAGGTTTTTACATAATTTTATACTTTATCACATTATTAGGCTTAAATTTTGCTCTTAAAGCAATTAGTAGTTCTTTCATAATATAGCACAGTTTTTAAAAGGATACATCGCTTTTCACCGCAAAATTGTGTGAAATTTGAGGTGAATTTAGATAAATTACAAAAGCTTAAAATTTCTTTAAATTAATATTTCTAACACAAAAGTATTGTTCTTGTGTAAAATTTTCTCAAAATTCCATTTACGTAATTAGATTAGTGTAGCTTGTAAGTTTACATAGTTATAAGCTTATTTAAGTTAGATTAAGTGGTTCGTGTATTAATTTTAGGAACCATAGCTTGTTAGGTGTCTTTTGTTCAAAATTTTGTGTAGTTTTCATTTCTGTTATTAATTTTAATTTCGCTTATGTATAAGAAAGTTACGGCCAAATTTCCATTTGAGTCCAATTTGTAATATATGTCCACCAATCAGAGCCTTAGATACTTGCAATATGGCTGGAAAAAATTGAATTTTTGGTAACAACCAGAAAGATATAAAAGAAGTGCTCTGGAAATTCAACTCTCTCTAGAATTTGTTCAAAGTTTAAAAGTTAAAACAGTGTTGTGCAATTGTGTAAAAAGTAAGTTTCATAACCTAATTTAAATTTTCGTAAAGAAAGTTATATTTACGAAGAATACTTCGAGAGCATTTGTTTTTATATCGACGGTTAAAATAAATAGTTCGGTCTCCGATACCTGTCGTTTTCGGAAAATATTTTGTACGTGTTAATTTGTGTCACGATTTTGTAAAGTTTTCTTTTGTGTTATCAAACTTGAGTTGATTCCGTTATACCAAATTAAAACCCACTTTTATTTGGTTAATGTTGTTTTATTTCTCCGGACAATTTCTTTTAAATAAAATATCAATCGGCATCTAAAAATAAAAGTGTTTATCAACGATACCATTCATTAAGTGTAAAATTTAATTAAATAAAAAGTTACCAAAGTAAAATAAGTGATTGGAGTTTTGCTGATTTCGAAGAAAATATCATAAGTTTTGGAAGTTGGTGTCTTCGACAACCTGAGAATCGAGTTAGCTGTATATGGGTGATGGTAACAACTATAATCGAGTGGACATTGCCTGCATCTAGTTGGAGTTATCCGAAGACATCAATTTACAGTGAGGACAGTATATGTGAGTCACAAATTTTTTAACCCTATTGACTATAGACATTCATTTGGTAAATTTCCTGCAAATTAATATTTATTATACATGTTTTGGTTTAGAATTTTAAATATTTACTTGTGTAAACACCTGTAAAGGTATTAAATTATTTTCTTTTCAAAATTTTCATTTTGGATTTAAACATATATTTCTAAATTATTTATTTGACATTTTTGACAGCTTTGATTTCACTTAAGTCATTAACGCATGCGTTTGTAGTAAATTGTATTCAGGATAAATTTTATACTTTCATTATAATTCTATAAAGTGTATTTCATATACACATTTTCAAATTAAATCTAACTTCAAACTAAATTACATTGAACTCTATCCCCAAATTGAGATTGAGCTAGTCCGGTGCATTAAAGTTACAAAAAGTCCATTTATTCATATTATTAACATTATTACAATTTATATCCCTTTATTCATTATTTGTCCAATAATTTAATCAATTCAATTAAACATAACAAATTATTGGCGCATCAACGTGAGGGCAAAATTTAGTTTGAAGATTTTGTTATAAAAATACAAAATATAGGTATTTAGTTTTCATTATTCGTTTATTATTATTTGTTATTAGTTATTATTTATTTTATTGAGTTTATTAGTGTTAGAATTTTATAAAAGGGGCAAATTTAATTAGTACAGTTAGTTAATGCAAGATCGTAGAGTAACAAGATCAGGTAGAGTTTACGGCCTAAAAATAAAGGTAAAGAGAAAAAAAGATCTTGTTATAACTATGGAGCAGATTGAAAGAATCTTGAAGGACAACAAGAAGAGGGAGTCCAGTTAAAGAAAGTAAAAGTTTAGATGTGGACATGGTTATAGCGATGCTGATAAAAGCTGAAGAAAGTAGAAAGCAAGACAGGAAAGAAGCAGAAGAAAATAGAATAAAAGCTGAGGAAAATATTGACAGTAAATTCAACAAGCTCGAAGAAAATAGAAAGGAGGATATACGTAGAGCAGATGAGAAGATGGAAATAAAATTTAACAAGTTGGAAGAAGTATTAATAGACAAATGAGTAAGTGGGAGAACGATAAGGAAAAATTAATGGATAGAATGGAGAAAACGAAGGAAGAATTAAGTAACAATATGCACGAGAAAATGAAAGTTATGGGGAACGATCATCGATAATAAGGAAGAGGTAGATGATAAGATCTGCAAACTAGATAAAAATATTAGAACTGAAACCCGTCTAAGAGAAGAAGCTTCTCATGAAATTAATAACAAAGTAGGAAGAATACAGGACATCCATGAACAAATATGTTTCCAGGTGGAAAGAACAAGGATGATAACAAGAAACAAATTGGGAAATTGTAATAAGTTAAGATGTACGATCATGACCTAGAAGAGTTAAAGAAGAGAACACCTAGAAATTTTCAAATCGGCTGGGAAAATTGTATGTGGAATCAAGAGATGCCATACAAATTTGAAGGCAGAAAGCAAGAATCACCAATGCTATTTTTAAAGAATATAGAAGATTATTTAACGAATTAAGACAACAAACAAAGGATGCGTTTAGTAAGGAAGATGCTTAAAGGGAATGCCGAACTATGGTATAATTTAGTACAAGAACAATGTACCGATTTAAGCAATTCAAAGAACTGTTACTAAACAATACTGGAGTGACGTTCAACAAAACGTAATCGGAAGAATTTTCAAGGGCAAAGTACGATAAAAATATGGCACTGAGGGAAATTTATGTTATGAAAAATACCAAATAGCAAGATATTTCACGCCAGCTATGAATGAACAAGAGATGGTACAGTATTTGCAAGGCAGTTGGAGAATAATGTGGCAGAAAACATTATTCTGCAAAATATAAATAATATAGCATCATTATTACAATTTAAGAAGTACGATGCTTACGAACAGCATCAGCATAATTATGAAAAGAGAATTTAATCCTAGAAATGGTTGGAATGACAGGAGGAATATAATTATAGGCATGAAAGAGAAGAAAATAGGAGAAGTTATAATAGGAATTATGGAAATGACAGGAGGAATATCAAAATCAGTATTATCGTACAGACAATCGTAAAGAATATTTCCAAATAATAATGGTAACAATAGGGAAAGTAATTATAGATCGGGAAGAGAAAGGACAATTTCCAACAAAGAAGAGGTGGCTATAACAATGGCTATGATCGTAACAAATTTAATTATAATAACCAAGGCAAGGATAATGATCGAAACCATCAAAACAATGAGAGATGGAGGAAAGGATCATCAAAGAAATGACATGCAAAAGAAACTAGAAGGCCATACCAAGAGATCGTTGATGATCAGAATAAGAGTAAATAACATCCAGGTACGTGAGGATAAAGAAGAACCAAGCTGTGGAAGGATTAGTTGGGTGAATGCAATGTACATGCAACCCAAGACCAAGAAGAAAATACACAGAAGGACTTTGATAAGATCACAATACAAATTTTTAAACACGAACTTCCTTGTCAACAACGTTAAGACAAATTACCAACATCCACGGAATTTTTAGAAATTGATCAAAATACAGAACCAGATACTGTAAATGTTTTATTACCTTTCGTGAATATTAGAATTAAGAATTTGGATTTATTAGGATTAGTTGATACCGGTCAGAAATTTCATTAATACAGGAGAAAATTATCGTAGAGAATAATGATTTATTTAAAGACGAAATCATAAGGATAAACAAAATAGAAGTTATGGCAGCTACGGATAAAAAGCTTAGCACTATAAATAGGATGCTACATACGGAAGCTAAGGTAGGGGAACACATTTTTCAAACACAATGGTTTATAACTAACAATTTAAAAATGGAATTAATAATAGGAATGGATTTGATTAAGCAATTAAGATTGATTATCGATGCAGAATATATGAAGATAAGAATTGGAACTGAAGAATTAAACTGGGTACAGCCCTACAATAAAAGATTAAATTTATATAAACCGCATATCCAGTATTTGAAGGTGGAAAGCATTATAAAGGATGAGCAATTCGATGTCAATCACATTGGTTACAAGAAAGAAGTTATAAACATTATTCAAAACAATTTGGTGTTGATAGATGAAGTACCTAGCGTAGCATAAATATGTACATAAAATTGAAGTGTCAGATGATTCTCCGTTCCATAACAAGATATATCCTATTCCCTACGCCAGAAGAGAGCAGGTAAAAAAGGAAATTAATGAAATGCTTGAAAATGGTATCATAGAAAGATCAAAAACCAGTTATTTAAATCCGTTGGTTGTTGTTAAGAAAAAAGATGACAGCATTAGACTGTGCCTTGATGCAAGGAAGCTCAATACCAGATCAAAACCCCAATATGAAACTCCACAAAATATGGACGTACTATTAAGTAAGATTTGGGAAAGAAAGATCTTCACGAAGTTAGATCTAAAAAACTCATTTTGGCTTATACCTTTGGAAAAGTCGTGTAGAAAGTACACAGGTTTCAGTATCGAAGGAGAAATATACCAATTCAAAGTGGTACCATTCAGACTCAGTTCTTCGTCTGCAGCATTAGTTAGAGCTATGCAAGAAATTTTAAATAAATTCGAACATTTCTGTATGCATTACATTGACGACATTTTAATATTTAGTAAGAACGAAGAAGAACACTGTCTACACATAAAAATAATCATGGAAGCTTTAGCCACAAATGGTTTAAAATTAAATTTAGAGAAATGTTACTTTTTTATGAAAGAAGTTATGTACTTGGGTTACGAAATAGGGCAGACAGGAGTAAAATTAAATAATAGTAGATTGGCCGAAATTAAAGAATATCCTCGTCCCAAGAATCTGAGAACTTTGAGAGGGTTTCTAGGGGTAGTTAACTACTATCGCAAGTTCATATCAGGGTATGCTGAATTATCAATTCCTCTGGTAGACTTATTAAGAAAAAATGTACGTTGGAAATGGGATAGACAAAAAGAAGAAGCGTTTATTAGTATTAAGGAAAGTTTATTTAGAAATATGATTTTAAGACACCCAAATTTTAACTTGCCATTCATACTTAGGACAGATGCATCTTTCTATGCGATTGCAGCAGAATTAAGCCAAAGACAGGGAGACGATGAAGTACCTATTTGTTTTCTTTCAAGAATTTTAAAAATGCACGAAATTAAATATACGACAGCAGAAAAAGAATTACTGGCCATTGTAAATTAAAATTTTATCTATTATGCAACAAATTTAAAATTGAGACTGACAACTCTGCAATTACGTTTATGAAGACAACAAATTTTAAAAATCATAGGATGTACCATTGGTCTTTACTTTTGCAGGAATATGATTTCGACATATGTCATAGACCAGGCAAGGATAATGTGGTAGCGGATGCCTTAAGCAGGAAAGACAACATAGATATTAGGGAGAATAGAGTTTTATGTGCATTTGAACAAATCAAACCTACATATTTGGCACAAGAACTAAGAAGTTTACAAAATTCAACAAAATTTTTAGAACTAAAGAAGAAAATCTTGGAATCACAAGAAAAAATATATAAGGATTACTGTATTTTTAATGATAGGATTATTAAAGTTAGTTGTAGTAAATGAAGATATAGCAAAATTTATCATAACGGATTTACACAAAACATATGGACATTTGGGAATTAGAAAAACTTGGTTAATTTTTAGAGAAAATTTCTATGCAAAGAAGGATTTAACATATGTCAAAAATATTATAAATAAATGTAAGCTTTGCATTTTAGCTAAAGAGAAGAACCATACTAATTTCAATCTTGTCAAAAGTATAAAAGTAAGTAAACCGTTGGAAATTATAGCAATTGACTATATTGGAAATTTAGTACCCGGTCAAAACGGTTATAAAAATATTTTAGTGATCGTGGATATTTTTTCGAAATTTATTAAATTATACCCTAGCAGGGAATGCACTGCAAGACAAGCTACTATTTCTATCGAGAAATTCATGCAAGAGACAGGAAGACCAAAAGCTATCCTAGCAGACAATGCCACATATTTTAGAACTGCCAAGTTTGTAAAGAAGTTTGAAGAAAATGGAATAAAAATATACTTCTGTTCCATTAGACATCCTCAAGGCAACCCAGCCGAAAGATATATAAAGAGGTCATAAAATTTTTATGTGTTAAGGCTACGTTCTTTTTGGCGGAAAGGTAAAGGTCATGTGGTTAGTCAAATTTTCATTTTCAAAGTTCATTAAACTTTAAAGCTTTAAGAGAGATCAAGATCGGTGTTCGATTGTAACTATGTACCGAAAAGGAGAAGGGGACTCGACTTAGCCCAAAAGTTCCTTGACCTAAGAGCAGATAAGAGGGTTCATTACACTTTAAAAGTGTTTGAAAGCTATTTCAGAGTCCTTCAAATCTTCAAATCTCTCATGGGTTGACCATCTTCTGTCAGCTACCAAACCAGCTGCTCGTAAAATAGGCTTTTGTACAGATCTAAGCAGTTTTACCTCTCGACAACTCCTTCTGCTGTATAAGGCTAAATTCGGCCTCATTTGGAATATATATTTATTACAATAACAACTAAGATACAGGTGATACAATCCAGTAAAGTTAACAGGATTAAATCGGTTATTGCTCAAGGTCACACTTCTCTAACGTAAAGAGCAATATGCTCCTTATAGATTGGTTTAACTTGCAACATGAATCGGCTTAAACGAAAGTACATTTTGTAATCGTTTAAAACGTGCACACTACCTTTCAACCAAAAAAAAAATAAAACAATACATTTTTTAGGATAATTATGCAACCTGCTTTATAATACGTTCATAATGAAAATAAACAACATTGTAAAAAAAACAATAACCTATAACAGATCTTCCTTTCAGAGTTTAATAGACATATAAATGCTAACCATTATTCTGTTCATAGTCAATATTTGTTTAATTACTTTGGTGTGGTTTACTGGGTCTAGGACTACTTGCGGGCAAAAACAGTTCAATCACAGTTATGTTTCGTATAATTAAATACATCTTCAGACACTTTGAATCTTCAGATTCAATTTACAGTCGATTATTTACTAAAATAAATTATTATATCTAATTGACAGGGTTATATGAACAGTATTTACAATTGACAATTTCGAAAGGTTAATGACAATATTAACACCATCCTGACTGATGTTTTCTAGTATACTGGGTGTCTCAGCGAGACTGTTCATTAGAAGTTTATGGGGTTGTGGCTAGATTAAAACTTGAAAATGTAGAATCAGGTACAATTTTGTTAAATGGAATACCCTATTTTTTGTTACGTAGTCGAATTGGCGATTTGCTACAAAGTGATATGACATGTTGTTATACCTAAATCAAACTGTTCTAGAGTTATTTCCAAAAACGGAAAATTTTAATTCCTTAGCTATTATTTCGAGAAAATAGATAACAATAACCAAAATAATGTTTATAAAAATCAAGAAATTCTTCATTTATTTGTTATACATGGAAAGAACTTGCACAGTATTTAACGAAAGCTATCCATATTTGCCTCCGATGACAAAAAGTAAATTTAGAAGAATAGAAGCAAATTTTGTACGCTTTGGACGAATTGGTCAAGTGTTAAATCGACTAAAGCTGTAGTTTATGATGAAGAGGAAGAGTTAAATACCTTGGCTTATTTCTGGCCAATTGCAACGCCTCAGTTCGTGCTGCCGAAGAAGATCTGGGAATCAGTAGGTGTTCAATACAGAAGATTTTGAAGAAGCATCACTTCCGTGACTACAAATTCTCGTTAGTACAAGATCTTCATCGTCAACGCCTCAACGACCGAGTTAACTTGTGTGAGTGGTATATCTTCGAAGTCAAGAGGAAGACAATTTTTGAGAAAAATTATCTAAGTTTTCGCGGAGAAGGGACTTTTAACAGGCATAACAACCATGTCTGGGCTTCAACCAATCCGCATGAAATGCAAGTTCTATTAAATACCCTGTAGCATTTTCCGTGTATAAACTTTACTTTAGCAAAATAATAATAAGGCATTTAAGAGATAAGAACTAAGTCTAACGTGACATTTGAAAAATTATTTCTCGTATCCATGCATGTATTCATAGCATTCTCAAATTAATGGATAAGGAATTATAATTTTCCGTTTTTGCAAACACCTCAGTTAGATTTAGGTATCATATCGCTTTGTAGCAAATCGTATCGCCAAAAAAATTATTTTTTTACATTAACTCTGGGTGATAAGTATAAATTTAGGCATTATTCTCAGGCAAAGATCTTTGTTTTAAAAATACATACGATAAAGGCATCTTTAAACTACAAACCTAATTGGATTTTAACTTTTATCTCAATCCAAATACGAGTTACAGTCCATTTTGTAAACGTTAACCAGCTGTCAAGATTTCGGAAACTTATTTTATCTCAAAAACCGTAATAGATGGGCGTGGCATAGTTTCAACAAAAGATTCAAAATTATGGTACCCTTCCAAAAATGCAAAAACAAACAGGGTGTTCTATTGAAAATAACAAAGTAGATAACGACTTCCGATATAATCGGAAGCGCTAGAAGTCTCAAAATATTTTTGTTGAAGAGAACGCAATCAATTATACCTGATTCAAAATTTTCAAGTTTTTATTTTGGCGACAACTCCATAAACTTCTAATGAACGGTCTCACTGAGACACACTGTATAACTGGGCCTCTTAAAAGTGACGCGAGTTGAGTTTTGTTTATAATAAAGAATTTAGGTGTTTTCGTGGGATTTTAGCGATTCTTTTAGCAAAATATTTAACAGAATGTTGGGGTTTCTATTAAACAGAAAATTTGACAGTGTTCAGGAAAATGAATTACGTTCAGGTTGTAAATTACTAGGGTCTTAAAATCTGATCAGTATAAATTTTACAGGGTATCCTGCGGTCAGGAATTTGTTCAGAACAGGCTCATTTTACTGGTGGATTCAAAGACAAGGGTTGATGATGTAACAACCCATTTTGAGTTGTATTAAAATACCGTAATTTAGGTCTTTCATTCATTCAGTTGTAAATATAAGAAACATTTATTTATTAATGATTTGTAAATATGTGGTAGGTAACTTAATTTGCATTTCGGTGTAACTTAAGTGCATATCTTCTTAAGGGTATATATTTCTTAATGGTTTATACTCCCACTTTAAATTTTCTTCTGATCATTTTATTCGCGCAACGCGTCATCACCAGATATTCCAAAGCGTCCATTTTTTCACTTCTTGTGGTACGCTGTGAGATGCAGAAAGCGTTTTTGGGTTTTCCCCTACATTTAGTGAAAAGTGCCATTAATTTGATGGTAAGATAATTTAACTCGTAATACTAAAAATTAAAACATTTGCTCTTTTCAGGCACCTTTTACTTTTATTTTCTTTTATTTTTACTTTGATTTACCCTTTTATTACAAATTAAGTACGCATTTAATTTTACTGTTGCGTACGCTTTCATTTTATGATTGCAATTTTGCATTGAAAATTTCAAGAAATGCAATAAATATTGGTTTATTCAATTTCAAGAAGATAATTTTTAAGAAGGAAATTTAATTTTTAGGTGTGGCTTACAACGTAAAGTATTATTTCAAGATATTGCGCAATATTGTGGCAAAGATAACATCACCTCAGTTGAAATATTACTAACAGGTATTTATGTAATGATTTTTAGTAATTTAAGGCTAGTTTTAAGACATATCTTATATAACCCTAAATTTTACATGTTAATACACATAGTCTGTATATTTCTTTATTTTTTACAATTTGATAAAATTTTTAGTGTAAACCTCGGTTTAGTTATTCCGAGCATTATTAAAAAATAACTTGGCGTCCGAGATCATTTTTATTAGCATCACATTGCATTTTTATTATTTATGTTAAATGAAAATAACAGCAGAAATTGTGGTAATTAAGCAAATCAAAAGATTTGAATCGGCCCACTTGAATCTTCCGACTGAGTCAAAGGCATTATTTTTGGTGAGTGGTTAGTATCTCCAGTTAGTTTAACGATTTGTTTCGGAGAACATTTTTTACAATTTGTTTATTATATTATTTAAAATTTATACGCTTACCATTTACGACCACTACATTATAAGGATACCAAAAACACTGCACATGTGTTATGGTGAGGGTGTCTTTAACAAAGGCAAACAGAAGACAATTTTAATTACATAAGGTTTAACAGGTCGGGTAGGAATTTAAACTTTCAGAAAATAAGTAATTACTTTACCTAAATATACTGTGCTAATTCAGGCCAGCTGGTTAATATATATCTGGATTGAGTATATTCTGATGGTAAAAACTAATTATTGAACACAAAATTGCTTCAAGTGAATATTTATTTTATTTCGCGGACATGATTTTATAATTGTATTATATCACAAAAAACGTCATAATCTGTACATGGTTTTAGTTTTCAACACAACCTTCTGTTCCGTTAAGGTACCGGTAGTGGCGGATAGTTGGGTGTATGTGCGTATAGAGTTGTCATAGTGAACTAGAGCTCTCGACCCGTGCCGTCTAGGGATGCTAAGTTCGAATGAGGCGACGTTGGACAATAGCCCACGTTACACTTCCGTCCGTTGTACTCTATGTACATGTGGTGTTCATCCTACGTTAGAATGTTGTATTCAAATAGTAGCAGACAGGAGCTGGATGGGAAAGTCTTTGAGTCGCACATCTTACGAGATTCTGAAGCTGATGAGGGAGAAACACCGAGGTCGTAAATGCTTCAAGCCAAACTCTGCTTGTGCAAGCGCGTCTAGTGGTTTTATAAAATGGCGTTGTGTGCGGTTATGGCGTGGGTTGTGACGTTAACGTCCTTAAATAAATAAACTCAAAACGTTGCTTAGACACTTATTTAATGGAAAATATTGTCACATGTTCCGAAGTCACATTCATCGTTAAACAGTAATTATTAAATAGAATATTATTGATAATATGCTAAAACATTTTAGGGTTAATAACAACAAAAAAATTAAAATAAAGTAAACGATTTCTCATTAAGGTTATTGTGTATAATGCAAGGCTAATGTTCAGAAACTCTAGTTTTAAACTGCCTGTTTGGCCTATATAAAAAGTCACAACTACCGCATTTTATCTTGTATATCTTTAGTTTTAATTAACTGTGGTATGAGGCTTAAAAAAGAAATATTTGTATTAAAAGGATTGAACATGTTTTGGAAAGTAGGTAGGTCCAATATAAGGGAGTGCATGGAAAATCTTGCTGTGAAAATAGAGATAAAAGTGCTGCAATTAATAAAAGTTAATTTGTGGAATATTTTATTGCACAATTTCTTAATGTTGTGGAGAGGATAACCATTAGTTGGGTAATTTGATAAATAATTTGTAATTATTTATAAAAATTCTGTTTGGCGAGAGGATAGTTAAACAAGCTATGGATTTGAAAACTGCAAGTTTACGTACATGGAGTGGAAAAGTTTGCAATGACAAATAGTGATGATAGATTTTCCATACACACCTATTTCAACACTATTGTTAAATCGGGTTATTGCCAGATCTAAGTAACTATGTTTATGATTATTTTTAATTCCCAAAGCCAACCTTATATTATTTTGAAGTGAATTTAGAAAATTAATGCAACACGTTAAATCATAATTACATCCTATAGATATGTGTAATTTCGAAACATGTAGCAGTTTAACATAATTTTGATTAAATATATACATGGGGAAGACTTTGAGTTTATTTAATTTAATTAACATTTTGAACAATATGGACCTTCAATACGTCAGCATCGTTGATTGGTTCTAAGTCCATGGGGGTAGCAGCAGGGACTATTAGCAGAAAACCTTTCAACCAATTTACAATAGCAGCTATAGGGATACAAACCTATTATCTGTTAATATGGATCTATTAAAATTAAATAAAATGGGTAATTAAACATAATTAATTCTGGTTATCTTGTTTAAATATTTCAACTCTTAACACTCAGTTCTATCACCTTTTCACATGTTAAATGACCATTCTGTATAAATATCAGTTAATTATTCATCGTGTCTTCTTTCATTCCGGGATCTAGTCCAGGTCGTTGTGTAATATCGTGAAAATTTCGTATAGATTTATGCCAGCCTAGCTAATTAAACTTATTACTTCATACAAAATGCAAAAATCGAGGTTGGCATTTGTTCTTAGTCCCGGTTTCAAAATGGCCGCTTTTTCAAAATGGCCGCCATTTTAAAACTTTTAACTTGAATAACTCGGTACCTATTGAACCATTTTTTACGTTCTTTATGTCAAATTAAAGCTTATAACGTGTGAAATAAAGTTGGTCCTATGTTTCAGAACCGCAGTTACGTATAAATTCGTTTTATCGACTGAAATAATATAATAAATTAAAAACACAGCAGGTTTCCTGTCTTGCCTTTTTATGATTGTTTATTGTTCATTAACTAATTGCATTGTAATAAGGAAAAAAATGTAACTACTATTCTGTTTCTTCTTCATACTCTGATTCACTCTCGTCGATTACATTGTCTGTTAACAAATTTATGCACTTATCAGGATTGCCCTCACAATTATAAAGTTCTGTGCATTCCACATTGTTCAATCTGCACGTACAACGACTAGTACCAGCACACATGCTCTTTTCACAATCGCACCTAAAAAGTTCCACTGCAGACTCTGGAGCTGGAGGTACCTTCGAGAGAAGAGGCTTTAGGTCACCATTGGGATCACAAACCCATCCTAGGGTTGTTGGTTCAAGAAGAGTTTGTTGCGGACTAAGTACTTGTTGCCATACGTTGCATTGCATGTGAGCACGTCGGACGTGCTCTTGGATTGCGCCTTGTGTTGGTGTTAATTTTTCGACACTCTGAGTGCCTTTTATTGTTCTGAATTGATGCCAACGCAGTTCACTAGCTTTGGTAAATGTGGCATTCTTGGTTTTGAAAAGCTCACAAACGAACTGCTCTAAGCAAGTTAGAACATGGTCGGTTGGTGCATTCCCAACTCCAAGGTCAGTAAGTGTTTGTACTACATGATCACTTGTTTTCAAAAAAGCCTTCCACCATGCTGATTTGCTCTTTCCCGCAAAGTGACCAGTCGTGCCACAGCCACTTATGGCATGTAATCCTCTCAGTGCAAGGGCTCTTTTCGACCAAAAACGTTGTATATTGACTGTATGTTTATATAACGGCAATTGTCTCCAGTTCCCATGATCATGGAGGCTGAGCCTAACTCTTGCTGTGTAGACACTGCCAAGACCAGAACATCAGTGTCAGAGCTATAGATATGCACATTGCTGCTGGATTTGTGAACATTCGCAGCATAGAGTACTAGAAGCGTATCAGCTTCCTCATGAGGGTCTCCAACATGTTCATTCGCTAATGCAATGTTTGATGTGACACCATTACGTGTTACTGTAGTAACCGCCACCTTGCATTTCTCAACCACATTATTAGAGAGGTATAGTGTCAAAAGATCCTTAGTTTTTTCACTACTGAGAAAGATATTATAGTTTTTTATTGGCGTCATGTCGTCTATTTTGTAGTAAACTGTGGTTGATAACTTGTGTTTCTTTCGTCGCTGTCTTGTAGTATCCTTCATAGACGACTGCACACTGTAGTTATCAAAAATAACGTAAGCGCTCTTATAGCCACGGGTTTTAGTGTCAATAGCAAGCACAAAGTTTTGATAGATGCTTTAAAACAACTTGCTCATTTAAGACAGCCATTGCGTCGAACAATATACAAGTATTGTCAGGAATTACTAAGTTTGGGTTCAAAGCTTCATGTTGCCTTTGTTGGTCTTCTGATGGGTCGCCTGATCCAAGCGCCACCAACTCGTGATTAGGTTGTGCTTTGTCTTGGACATGGGTGAAGTTTGCCATCACCTGTCATTAACATGCGATTGATGGTAGAGAACTCATATCTTCCAATGGCATCTTTCAAGTCCAAGTCACGTGAGGTCCTTGAGATAACAAGAAGTCGCGCCATTGTTGACATTGATGCTTTCAAGCTGATCTCTTGTGAACCAATACAAGTCTTAAATGGTTTTACACCTGCATCCCAATCACAAATCTTTATTTTCTTCATTTTTCCCACAGGTTGTTATTTCCAATAATCCTTTCCACCACAAATTGTCTGTATGCTGCTGATCCCTGATCATGAGTGCTGAGTATATCTTCTTTTACATGATGTGGCATTATAACTTTAGCTATCAGATTAAACAGCTTCAGTTCGGTGCCATCTCCAGCTTCTGATACTTCAAAGGGATTACACTTCACCAGAACATCTTTTAGTTTTTTGACTCACTTTAGCTTCTGACATGTGGTGATGCTGAACTCTCTCAAATTTCACAACCCCCAGTAAGTCTTCTGTTTCTTGCGCGAGACGTGTTAGCTCAGGTACGGCTAAGCAATATTTAAGATGAGAATCAGGATTAGTAGTAATACCAGAAACTCAACCATCTCCTTTGTGACATTTATTCATGTACTCTTGTTGACCAAGCGTCAACACCAATTGATGTAAAAGCAATAGGATTGGTGTTAACTGTCAAACGTCCTGGTTCAAACTCCTTCCATATTTCAGGCTGGCTGTCCTTTAGATTGTGCATTCGTGCAATATATTCAGGCACATTCTGGGCATAGTCAAGACGGTTATAGGCAAAGAACCAGATGCATAACTCCTCCAGTACTGCCAAATGTAAGAACCAATCACGTTGACGTGTACCACGTATGAACTGCAAAGGTGTAGTAACTTATTGCATGTACATTCGAGCCCACTTGTACATAGGATACTTGTCATTTTCAACATCGAATTCATCAAGGAGTTTCTTTACACCCAATGACTTGAACGTAGCGACCAATTCGTTGTGAGCTTTTTGGATCCCTTTGAATGTTTTACAAGCACATGTTAGTTTCGGAATATTTTTCTGGAGCGCTATGTATACATTAGGGTTCTTCTCAAAGAAGACTGAACCGTTACATTGCTATACAAATCTGCTTCAGTCCATGCTTCATCAAGGCCATTACTCCCAACTGTTGGACCGAGGCATCTCAAGGCACATAGGACAATGTGAAATTGACCTGGCGACTCTATCCACTTGTCTTTGTAGAGGTGCGGCTACAGGTGCGGTAGTTTGAGTACTCTCTTATACAAGTCCATGTCAAGCCAGACGAACACTAATTCCGGAATGTCTGGTCCTCTTGTAAGCATATGGAGCTCATATAGCTGCATCAGTGATGTGGTCAAGATCTGCCATTCATGGGCTGGTGCACTAATCAGAGGTAGTGCATGAGTCTTATCAAGTGATGTAACGCCTTCTGTTGATGTTGAAGTGATTGCAGAATTGTAAGCAGCCCAGACAGGTACAGGCTGTCTCCTTGTACATTCCCGAGAGAACTCTAAAGGGGCTATCTGTAGCATAGGATCTGAGTCGAATGAAGAGTCTTATGCAGTTTCAATGGGTATTGCTCGTTCCTTTGAAGATGTAGTGGGAATAGAAAGCTCTGACTGCTCAGGCAGACTTGAAACAGAGGTAGCGGGTGCAGCAGACTCTGCCAGCAAGTTTCTGTTAGAGTAGCGAGCTAGCAACCAGATAATATCACTATCTTTTGAGCTTTTTAATAGATCCTGATGCTGGAAGATTTTAAAGTTAGGATAATGTGGACTCGCCTTGGGCTTTGGGCTTTCAACAACTGTACAACAATGGTTTAGTTCTACTCTTGCTGCTGAACTCTTTAATATATCAAAATTCTTGCTCAACTTTGGTAGTTCCACTACAAGCTCTTCTGTCCTGGCAATATGCCTTCTTGAAATACAGTTGCTGCAAGAGCATGAAATGAGTTTTTCCCATCTGGGGTGTCTACTTTGGCATCAATATTGTCAATCGCAGCACGTAGTGGTCGATTACGTATGAGACCAGGTGGTAGATACGTGTTATTGTGTTCTTGCATGTTTTCGCTTACTCCGCATGCGATTTGATTAACACGTTGCAGGGTTTGTTTATATGTAACACCCACACTCGCATGTGCCAGTAGTTGGATGAGTTTCTTACTTCGTGTGGAGTGGTAGCAGTGGAATGCCATTCCCAGACTAAGTGGTGTTTCAATTGTATTTCGGAATCGACTAGACAATGCTTTTGGCATATAAGTCACTTGCCTCCTGGATTTGTGTGCTTGCGTGATCTGTGGGCCGATGTTGCAACATGAGCGAGTAATAGTATCCATCCTAACCTTCGTTTTAATAGCGCTCTGACCTTGAATTATCCATTTAAGCAGGATGATTAGCTCTTTAGGGACGCCATCATATGAAGCAGGTAAGGAACCACTAAATTCCCACGCACTTTGCTCAATTGCCTTGCGTATTAACTTCGCACACTTCAAAATGATATGCATCTCATCTTTACCATTACTATGCACGGCATCAGACATTGCTGCATCGTGTACTGATGTGGAGTGAACCAGTGTAGGCTTCGACGGATCTTGCAAGCGGGAGAAGGTGACGTTCTCTATGTTTTCCTGAATCTTCTCTTTTAAAGATGATCTTGTCATGAAATTGTTTTGTACTTCATGCTCTTTCATGATCATGTCATAATCATTCTGAGCTTGATCAATTCCTATGAATTGACCTGAATTTATGCTATCTTGAAGTTGGCTATAAAACTGAATCTCTGCAGCTATGAAATTTAATGATTGGTGCTTATTCCTTTCTTGTTGATTTATTTCGGGTGCTGTTATCTTGAACTTGCAAAACTTTTGCCATTGTGCTGTCATGCACGTTTTGTGATACTCTACGTCTCTGGAAAGCGCATCTGTTTCATTATTCACATCACCGTAATTCCTTTCCAATCTTCTCTATCGCACTTAGTCACAATTTCGTAAAGTTGTGCTGCAATATTCCTAGACATGCACTTGTGAAGAGACCCTTTATTTTCACCTTGACAGAAAAAGCATTTGGTTTTGTCATACTTCGGAAGTTGCGACCGTGTGACCCTGACTGATGCAGGTGAAGGACATCTGCTCTCCAAAGTAGTTGCAGTTGGAGACCGTCCCTTCTTCTTCTGTAACTGTGCTGTGTCTTGGAGGGGATAGCTTTGGTGTGACGAAGTTTTGATCTTTTTATATTTGTTTGATTTGTAGTTTCAGAATAGCATTGCTTATGCCATACTGCTTTCTTCTCCTTCAGCTGTTCTGGAGTCACGTCAACTAGGCGATTTTTAATTGTAACAAACTCAAGTTCACCATAGTTTGCTCTCTCGTGTGCTGCGTTCAAAAACTTCTCATAACTTGATTCTTGCGGCTCTTCTCGTAATTGTTGATTAAGCTTTATGGTTTGGCGCTTCAAACACAGCTCAACGTTGGTAGATTCTCCGGCCATCATTACATCTGAAACAAAAAAAATCTATTCATAGTTTAAGATTTTTTATTAGCATCATAAAAAGGCAAGACAGGAAACCTGCTGTGTTTTTAATTTATTACATTATTTCAGTCGATAAAACGATTTTATACGTAACTAAGGTTCTGAAACATAGGACCAACTTTATTCCACACGTTATAAGCTTTAATTTGACATAAAGAACGTAAAAATCGGTTCAATAGGTACCGAGTTATTCAAGTTAAAAGTTTCAAAATGACGGCCATTTTGAAATAGCCGCCATTTTGAAACTGGGACTAAGAAAAATGCCAACCTCGATTTTTGCATTTTGTATGAAGTAATAAGTTTAATTAGCTAGGTTGGCAAAAATCTATACGAAGTTTTCACGTAAGCGAAAATTATGACATAACAGCATATACTAATCACGCGCTTGTCAATATCCTACGAATTGCTTCCAAATATACATTTTGTGCTTGGATTATGTCTTAAATTATATTTATCAGATCTATTATTTACGGAGGGTGGATTCATTTTACCTTCCAACCTACATATACATATGAAGGTATAAAGGTTATGCGATCGACTTTTATTCACTATCGCTAAATCGACTTATTAGCCAAGTTTCGCTAAGATCAACCATGACCGCTATTATTGGGAATTAAAGAATCAGTACAACTTTTCAACATTTTATGTTAGATATGTTCAGAATAGTTGCCTTCTACTATAATGCACTTAGTCATTCTTCCTTCCAGTGATTAAATTCTCCAAGCCCAGCAGCTTTAGGAATCCTATTAAAATAATCCCTACCAGCAGCATCGATCTCTTCTTCTCAAAAACCTTCTTCCTCATAAGTTCTATTTAGCCAAAGAAACAGCCAAAAGTCGCACATTTCCAGATCAGGTGAGTAGGAAACGTGTTGGATTACATTAATCTTGTTTGCAGCCAAATACTGCCAAGTTAACTCTGCAGTGTATAAAGAAACATTATCGTGATGTAACATAATTCGTTTTATTAAACACATCCGGTAAACAGTGTTCGACGTACCATTTAGCTGTGACAGTCTTCTGCTCATCTAGTTTAATAGCATTCACTAGACCGGTACTTCTAAAGAACACATCGTACATCACTTTCTTCATTGCTCGCTGATTTCTGATTATTGTTGATGTGATTCGTCTTCATGGATCTTTACGCGGCTCTCTTGTTGAGCTTGCATGTCAAAAATGGTAAGTAAGTTTCATCGCCTGTTACAATTTTCGATAAAATTTGGTGTCCACCATTCATAAGCAATGATAGAGCTTCGAGTCAAATTCTTATTCGTTCTCCTTTTGAAAATCTGTAAGATGATGGGGTACCAAACGACTTACGACTTTTTCAAATGAAGGTGATCGTATATTATTGCTTTCACAGATTAGGATTCAATCCCCAGTTGAGCCTCTATTACGGCGTAACTAGTTCTGTTATCTGATCCATAACCTTCTTCACAGAAGTAATGTTTTCTCTGTCACAGTGGTAATGGGAGGGCCTGCGCCTTTCTGGTGAGAATCTGTAGCTCTTCCAGTTCCGAACTCCTTGCTCCATGTGTAAATTGTTGCCAAGCAAGGGCTTGATCGCCAAATGTTGATCCTATACTTCCAGTTATACGCAAACCTTTCTGAAAGTCATACTAAATTATTATGCAGAAATGTTCCCGGGTTAATCCCATTTTTCATTACCCTTTCGAAACTTAAAACTATCTTTTTCAAATCCTATTTTTGATAAATTAGCAATTGAAGTTTCCAATATTGAGTAAAGAGTTGCTCTTACTGAGGCTGCATTTTTGTTTTCCATGGTCTGTCTAATTTCTTCATTCTCAATAATAACGCCTTGCACCTCGTTTGTGAAGGTGCCTCTGTCTGGATATCTGTGTATCTGTGTGTCTGTGTGTCTGTGTGTCTGTGTGTCTGTGTGTCTGTGTGTCTGTGTGTCTGTGTGTCTGTGTGTCTGTGTGTCTGTGTGTCTGTGTGTCTGTGTGTCTGTGTGTCTGTGTGTCTGTGTGTCTGTGTGTCTGTGTGTCTGTGTGTCTGTGTGTCTGTGTGTCTGTGTGTCTGTGTGTCTGTGTGTCTGTGTGTCTGTGTGTCTCGTGTGTCTGTGTGTCTGTGTGACTGTGTGTCTGGTGTCTGTGTGTCTGTGTGTCTGTGTGTCTGTGTGTCTGTGTGTCTGTGTGTCTGTGTGTCTGTGTGTCTGTGTGTCTGTGTGTCTGTGTGTCTGTGTGTCTGTGTGTCTGTGTGTCTGTGTGTCTGTGTGTGTGTGTCTGTGTGTCTGTGTGTCTGTGTGTCTGTGTGTCTGTGTGTCTGTGTGTCTGTGTGTCTGTGTGTCTGTGTGTCTGTGTGTCTGTGTGTCTGTGTGTCTGTGTGTCTGTGTCTGTCTGTCTGTGTGTCTGTGTGTCTGTGTGTCTGTGTGTCTGTGTGTCTGTGTGTCTGTGTGTCTGTGTGTCTGTGTGTCTGTGTGTCGTGTGTCTGTGTGTCTGTGTGTCTGTGTGTCTGTGTGTCTGTGTGTCTGTGTGTCTGTGTGTCTGTGTGTCTGTGTGTCTGTGTGACTGTGTGTCTGTGTGCCTGTGTGCTGTGTGTCTGTGTGTCTGTGTGTCTGTGTGTCTGTGTGTCTGTGTGTCTGTGTGTCTGTGTGTCTGTGTGTCTGTGTGTCTGTGTGTCTGTGTGTCTGTGTGTCTGTGTGTCCGTGTGTCCGTGTGTCCGTGTGTCCGTGTGTCCGTGTGTCCGTATGTCCGTGTGTCCGTGTGTCCGTGGGTCCGTGTGGCCTGTGTCCGTGTGTCCGTGTGTCCGTGTGTCCGTGTGTCCGTGTGTCCGTGTGTCTGTGTGTCTGTGTGTCTGTGTGTCTGTGTCTGTGTGTCTGTGCCTCTGTGCCTCTGTGTCTCTGTGTCTCTGTGTCTCTGTGTTTCTGTGTCTCTGTGTCTCTGTGTCTCTGTGTCTCTGTGTCTCAGTGTCTCAGTGTCTCAGTGTCTCAGTGTCTCAGTGTCTCAGTGTCCTAGTGTCTCTGTGTCTCGTCTATATACCCGTGTCTCTGAGTGTCTGTGTGTCTGTGTGTCTGTCTGTCTGTGTGTCTGTGTGTCTGTGTGTCTGTGTGTCTGTGTCTGTGTCTGTGTGTCTGTGTGTCTGTGTGTCTGTGTGTCTGTGTGTCTGTGTGTCTGTGTGTCTGTGTGTCTGTGTGTCTGTGTGTCTGTGTCTGTGTACCTGTGTACCTGTGTGTCTGTGTATCTGTGTGTCTGTGTGTCTGTGTGTCTGTGTCTGTGTCTGTGTCTGTGTATCTGTGTGTCAGTGTGTCTGTGTGTCTGGGTGTCTGTGTGTCTGTGTGTCTGTGTGTCTGTGTGTCTGTGTCTGTGTGTCTGTGTGTCCGTGGGTCTGTGTGTCTGTGTGTCTGTGTGTCTGTGTGTATGTGTCCTGTGTGTCTGTGTGTCTGTGTGCCTCTGTGTCTCTATGTCTCTGTCTCTGCATCTCTGTCTCTGCCTCTGCGTCTCTGCGTCTGTGTCTCTGTACCTATGTTTCTCTCTGTCTCTATTTCTCTGTGCTCTGTGTATCTGTGTCTTTGTGTCTCTGTGTCTCTGTGTCTCTGTGTCTCTGTGTCTCTGTGTCTCTGTGTCTGTGTCTCTATGTCTCTGTATCTCTATGTCACTGTGTCTTTGTGTCTCTGTGTCTCTGTGTCTCTCTGCTTCTGTGTCTCTGCGTCACTGTGTCTCTGTGTCTCTGTGTCTCTGTTTCTCCGTGTCTCCGTGTCACTGTGTCACTGTATCTCCGTGCGTGTGTGCGTGCCTGCGTGCGTGCCTGCGTGCAGTGTGGTGTGTGTGTGTGTGTGTGTGTGTGTGGGTGCGTGTGTGGGTGTGGGGTGTGTGTGTAGTGCGTGTGTGTGTGTGGGTGGGTGTGGGTGAGTGTGGTGAGTGAGTGTGAGTGTGATGTGAGTATGAGTGTGAATGTGAGTGTGAGCGTGAGTGCAGTGTGAGTGTGAGTGTGAGTGTGAGTGTGAGTGTGAGTGTGAGTGTGAGTGTGAGTGTGAGTGTGAGTGTGAGTGTTAGTGTGAACGTGTGTGTGCGTGCGTGCCTGCGTGCGCTGGTGATGAAAATACTTAAATATAGACCTTAAATATGCCGATTAATTACGTTCTATGCAATTTCTTGATACGACCGTAAGTTAGCGACAAAAAATTCCAAAAGTAAAATTTAAGTGTAATTTTTTCAATTTAATGTTTACTTTTATATGAAAAAGTGTAGACATATTTTAGAAAGGAAATTTAATTTTACATGGCTTTTGTTTATAACATTTCTTACTAAAACGTAAGGTAAGTTTAAAATTAATTAAATTTGAATGAAAACTGTTAAACTGTATTATTGATATCTTATAGAAGCGGTCGGCTTTGGCTGTGTGTGTGCGTGTACGAGTGCGTGTGCGTGTGGGTGTGGCTGTGCATGTGTGTGGCGTGAGAGTGCGTATGCGTGTGCTCCAGTGGAGAAGAGGGAGGTCTGTTTGTGCAGTTTTGATTTTTGTCAAATATTTCTAAAACAGCTGTGTATTTCAAAGATATAGACCTTAAACATTGATTAATTACGTTCTATGCAATTTTTGATACGACGCGTAATTTAGCGGCAAAAAATTGCTAAGATAGTGTGAGAGTTAGTTCAAGTTTTTTCAATATCTGAATAACGATTAATTTTATAAGAAAGTGTGTAGTCAGATTTTCTAAAGAAAATTTAATTTTACATTACTTTTCGATATAACGTTTCTTAATATAACGCAAGGTGAGATTAAAAATTAATTAAATATCAATGAAAATGGTTAAACTGTATTACCGATAGCTTATATAAACGGGCGGCTTCGGAATTTTGTTTGTTTCCTAACATGTATTTATGTTTATTAATGTCTAACCGACATGAAGTTTTAAACGTCACTCTGACATAGATTATTGTTTTTGTTTTAAAATGTTACCTGCTTTCGTTATAAACGTATAAAAGAGGTTGCATTGTTACCCTAAAAAATCTTAATCAAAATTATTTCATTTCCTTTAATTATTTAAGTTAGCATTTAGATGTCTATTAGCCTCTGTCTGTCGTGAAGTTTTAAACCTCTGTTTGGCATATATTAATGTTTTGTTTTACAATATTGCCTATTTTCGTACTGAACTTATTATACAAGAGGTTGCATAATTATCCTAAAAAATGTTATTAAAACTTCATGTCTTTTAATTCTCATTTTGGAAGTTGGATGGTTCGTGCGGTGTTCCACCCACATATTTTTTAAGTTATGATGTATTTATGTCCATTAATCTCTATCTGACATGAAGTTTTAAACGTCATTCTGACAAGGATTATTGTTTTGTTTTTACAATG
>JARFJB010001338.1:0-31956 GCA_036346205.1 Vesta saturnalis
CAAAAGTTGTTGTGTGGTGTGGAGTAATCTTTTTGGTATTATTGGTCCATATTTTTTGAGGATGAAAATAACCGCGCTGTAACAGTAACATCCGATCGCTACGTAAACATGCTAGAGACATTCCTCATTCCAGAATTAAATAGACGAGTATTACTAAACAATGCCTTACTATTCCAACAAGATGGCGCAACAGCTCATACCGCCAGAAACTCAATGAGTGTTCTGCGAGAAATGTTTAATGGTCGACTCATTTCTCGATTCGGAGATTTGCCTTGGCCTTCGAGGTCCCCCGACTTAACGGCACCCGATTTTTTCCTGTGGGGATATTTAAAGCCAAAGTGTTAGCGAGTCGTCCAGGTACAATCGAGGAACTCAAAGTCAAAATTCGTGAAGAAGTTGAAGGAATAGATGAAGGTTTGCTACGCCGTGTAATGAACCACTTTTTATCTAATATTCAAAAATTGAAGTTGGTGGAGGTCATTTAGAAGACGTGATTTTTAAAAGTTAGAATTAAATTAGCCAAATATTTATAAGTTATCATAAATCCCAAAGAGTTAGCTGCAATTTAGTATAATAAATAGTTTGTTTTGTTAACTACAAACATTTTAATGCAAATATTAAAATGGTAGCCTATTATGGGGAACCTTGTATAAAAATTTTAAATACGAAACTTGTAGAGAAACATGAGCACCATATTCTAAAAATATTTTCCAATATATAAAGTACACCCGATATTTCATTACATTTTTGAAAATACCTTAAAGAGTACCTGCCTTTTGGTATAGAGGATTAAGGGTCTAACTTGAAAGGTTACTGAATTATTTTAATTTTGAATGAAAAAAGGGCTCATCTTTGGAAATGTATTACTCATAAACCTAATACCATTTTGGGCTTTAACTAAGACTAGAGATTGCTTATTAGGACTAGTTAACGATTTTGGACTAACATTGAGATAAAATTCAGAAAAACATATCAGGTGATTGACTTATGCAAATTGTTATTTTACTCACAATTTTTAAATGGAACATCCAGTATAATTTTAGATTTCTGAGAAGCCAATAACGCATATATTCTTTTTGATAGTAAGATTTTGTGTCCTAACTTTAACTGTTACGGAGTTATTTCCATTTTATTCTAGGAAATGCCTTTAAAAAGCCCGACTACTAATTAGGGTGCCAAAAGTATCAAAATGTCACTATTTAAGCTGCACATTTTTTTATACTAACTATAATAGTCAAAATTCAATGATTTTTCAGAAAAAAAAAACACTTGAAGAAATAATCTTTTAATATTGTAATATTTCCGGTTGCCACGTCCACTAAAGACTAAAAACTAAAGAAACAACGTAAAGACTATGTACAATTGATTTACGTAAAACAACAACAACAATAATATTAATCATAAATTGAATGAAAAAAGAAATTAGGAATACCTAAACGAAGATAAATAATTTTTCAATTGATAAGTATTCTAATGAGATGCCCGATAAGTCCACCTAATCTTACACATATCTATCAAGAAAGAGCACATTTGTTCATTAATTTCTTTAAATGCCCTTTTGTTTTTAATTTTCATTTCCTCACGTGTTGTAAGCGCAGTTTGGTATACGTTTTTTTTCATAGCCCCACATTAAAAAAATCTAATTTCGTCATACCAGGAGACCTAGCTGGCCAGACAGTTGGTCCACCTCTACCAATCCATCTAACTCCAAATTCATTATCTAAATACCTTCTTACTCGTACGCTGTAATGGGTGGTTCCCCATCTTGCTGTAACATAATCTTCGTCTAGTGGCCAAAGGTACATTTTCGAACAATTGTAGCAATAACTTTATTAAAAATTGAGATAGGTATCTCCATTTACTCGGTTATCAAAAAAAATAAGGACCAATTACATGTCTTCCTACGACTCCTCCCCAAATGTTTAAAGGCCACCTGTGTTGGTTGTCAACAGCCCTTCTAAAATGGGGATATTCAGTGGCATACTAATGCATATTATGGTTGTTGATATTTCCATTGTTATGAAATGTAGCCTCGTCGGAAAACAATACACAATCAAATAAAATATGGCTGATCCTGGAGTTTATTAAGCACCCACTCACAAAACACTCTTCTTCGTTCAAAATCGTTGTCTTCAAGTTCCTGTAGTAGTTGAATATGATAGGGATACAATTTATTGTTTCTCTATATTTTGGAAACGCTAGACTGACTAACATCTAATTCTCAACTAAAAATTCTTGTGCTAACATGTGAATCTTCGATTACATGTAGCAGGACAGACAATGTATTTTCTTCATTTATTATAGCTTTCGGTCGTTCCGCTTTTCATACATAACTATCCCGCTTTCTGCAAATGAAGCACGATAGCCGGGATGTCTTTGGTCGGGATATCGCTGAGCATAAATTCCAGAGGTCAAGGAGCGTTACCGTCACCCGCTCTGATACACTAAATCATGTTAATTCTTTCTTGTCTTGTAAACTTCATTTTCCACAATACAAACCGATTAAAGTTAGACGTAAAACCTTACTATCAAAAAGAATGTATCCGTTATTGGATTCTCAAAAATGCAGTTATACCGGGTATTCTATTTAAAAATTGTGAGTAAAATAACAATTTGCATAAGTCAATCACTTGGTATGATTTTCTGAATTTTATCTCAATATTAGTCCAAAATCGTTAACTAGGCGTAATAAGCCCAAAATCTTATTAGGTTTATGAGTAATAAATTTCCAAAAGTGAACCCTTTTCGTTCAAAATTAAAATAATTCAGTAACCTTTAAAGGCAGACCCTTAATACCCTATATCAAAAGTCATCTACTCTGAGGTTTTTTTAAAAAATGTAATGAAATACCAGGTGTTTTAATTTAAGAAAAACCTTTGGGTCACCACTGGTATTTGGACCACCGTGTATATTGAAAAATACTTTCATAATATAGTGCTCATGTTTCTCTACAAGTTTCGTGTTTAAAATTTTTATATACCCTTAATAGTATAGGATGTATGGACCCTTAAAAACTCACCCTGTATATATTTATTTTCAGGTTTCCGCAAGTGTTGAGTTGTCCATAAACTCTTTCCGGGTGTTGACTCATGTGTTTTCTCCTCCATACTCAATTTTGATAAATTGATGACGTTTCGGTAGAATCGCGTCTACCATTTCATTTACTTCTGCTTGAATTGAACTGTTCAATTCGAATCAAATAAAGTGATGTATTATGTATGTATGTATGTATGTATGTATGTATGTATGTATGTATGTATGTATGTATATGTATGTATATATATATATATATATATATATATATATATATATATATATATATATATTATAATATTATATATATATTTTCCGGATGTTTAAATTTTCTAGAATGTTTGAAAACAGTTCATGATTAACTAAAATTTTGTTATTTGTAATGTTCGTTTTAAAAGGAACAGCTGTACCAACATTAAGCGCTGATTATTCTTTACGGCAACGCCTAACAAATTGAATTATATTATTAATGCCTTTAGAAGTAATCATTAGCTTGTATAGTTATTTTCACGAGTTAGAGCAGTTGCGTCACTAATATTAATACTGCCAGAGGTCGCCGATGTTGTGAGATTGTGAATGTAAAGGGACGCCGTCAGATATCCCAAATTTTTATTATTATTAATTAGTTCCTAAAGTTTATTAGCAAGACGCCGTCCTTTATTCAAAATTTTCCTGTCATGATTAATTATTTGATAAGTAAAATACCAGTACTGATAACATTCACGGAATTTATTAAGATAAGGTGCCTCGCTAAATGCACAGGTGCAAGCAATTATAAAAATTCGTAGAAGTTCTAGTAAAAGTTAAACATATTTCATAACGTTGCATAAAATTGCACAATAATTAATCATGCATCCTCCCTCCAGACGTAAATCCCAAAAACGTTTAAAAGTTTGTATACGTCAGAGCATCTTCCACCAATACTGGCTTACGGAATCTCACCACCAAAGTTTCGTAACCACCCTCGCGAATTCTTTATAAAAACGCGGCACCGTGTGATATATCGTCGCGTTCGCGCCGACTGCTACCTGTTGTAAACCGTCCGCCTGTAACCACCGTCCGAGTAGAAATCGCGACTCCGCGACTTGATAGCATCACCGAAGTCAAAAGGTTAGAGTTCCAGAGATCTAACGTTGAAAGTACGTAAGTTGAGATACCTGGTGATAGGGATATGCAGGGTTGTAAGCCCGACATACTCTTTTATTACTGGACACACATTTACACTGTGGAGTTTGAAGGGTAGTTGCCCGACATTCCATTGACCGACGGAGATCTTTTACGTAGTTTAACGGGTGGTTGCCCAGATTCCTAACAAAGGAGATCCACCTATACAAATTTACACGAACACTACAACACAAAAACCACACCTCGACAAACGTACCAGCAACCGCAAAATACCTGTAATTAAAACCTCGTCGGAAGAGTAAGCCGAACACCTAGTTAACACCACCGCTAATTCCAGGAATATAGAAAAATAACCGAAAAAAACTAGACGTGTCCGTCAGTATTAAATTATCGCCTGTAAAATAAAAACCACCACCACCGCCACCACCAAGAAAAAACGTAAGTTGCACCGTTGGCAATTAATAAGATTGTTACCTGGAAACCAGAAACTATCAGATAATATCTCGTGTTAAATAATTCAAATCATTATTGTTAGACGCGAAAAATTCGCTTTAATAGAAAACGAAGGTTTTATATTTTAAAATCGACCAACATAACAAAAGTTTTATTTTATTTAAATAAAAACCGGTACACTAAAATAATTAATATTGTAAAAGGAAACAAATAATACGCCGCTACCGTACACCAGCTACCTAAATAAACGAAAAGCTTTCATTTATTTAAAAAGGGCAAAAATTTAATGTAAACGTGAAGGAGTTTATTTTCATAAGAAAAGCAGGTATAAAATTGGATTACTTTTATACACTTATAACCGACCGCTTTAAAATATCGATTATTTCTTTAAAGGCAGAGTATTGAACTCAGTATCTTATCGCGCACGTGTTTATACAGCGTTATCTTGCTACCGGCTTCTGTATTTTATACAGGGACGCATTCAGGTAAAATTATTTATTTCGGCAATTAACCAGTATAAATTGAAACACTCAAAGGACGTAAACTAAAAGTCAAAACCCCAAACCTTCTATTAATGTTACATTACAGAAACTCCAGAGGACCTCCTAACCCTTAGTTCCGGGACCCACCAGGACGGAGGATGTCCACTTGACGATCCTGCAGGGAGAAAAGGAGTTACATTTGAATGTAAAATATATTTCTATATCTTAGATAAATAATTTAAACAAAATATATTAGACGTATAAAATAAATAGAATAAGATATATATATATATATATATATATATATATATATAAATATATATATATATATATATATATATATATATATATATATATATAAATATATAAATCTTTGTAATCTATTTGTTCAACGTGTTGAGAGCCTGAATAACGAACCCCGATCCTTATTTTGCAAGTACAAAATTCCGACTGAGCTAAAAGGGCAAAGTGAAAATTATTCATTAGTAGTGACACACTTAACAGTAAACCTCCACTTCCGTTACCGAGAACCACCAGGTCAATACATGAAAAACAACAGTTTGACAACTGCCAAATCTCAGCTTCAGGGGCTATGTTGATAATGTTGATTTTATCACAATAATAAAATTGAAATGCATAAAATATTGGTTATGTCAAATGTGTAATGTCAGAAATGCTTGACAACACCGGACGTTTTGCCAACCTAAATCAGTTTTATCTGCATCGTGGACAATAGGCGGGTTCTAAAGGTGGTAATGAAACAAAGTTAATTATCACGCAACTGCTCTGACTCGTAAAAATTGGTATAGTGACATAATTAAATGATCAAATTCATTTTCTAAATTCTAGGTTACAAATTGATGTAGCCGAATCCGCTAGAACTTTATTACTCTAATCTTTTGACATGGGTGATGGTTTGATAGTTTAAGTTTAGTTAAGTTTTCGTCCGTAGAGAGTGTTTTGAAATGTCATTTTGAAGGCAGGTTAATAATATTTAGTCTATCAACAACTCGCTTACTTAATAAAATACTTATCTTTTTTGGGTTTTTTTAATGGTGTATTTTAAATTATACAGTCTAAACGTTTCGATAACATTTACAGTTATCTTCGTCAGTAGTAATTCTGTTAAAAATTGTCAAAGATGTTGTAAACAATTTTGTCAAAGTTGAAAAATTAAAACATAAACATCAGCCTGTTATTAATATAACAGTTTTGAGAAACGTATAAAGCCAAATATAAAATTAAATTTTAGTAAAGAATAACTAGGTCATTAAAAATTAACTATTGTTAAACTGGTATACATCCTAGTATCCAGTTTACCATGGAAAAAGAAACTAATGGAAGTTTACCCTTTCTTGACATATTAATATCTAAAAATAATAATTCATTATCTTTTAAGGTTTACAGAAAGCCGACACACACCTTCATAAATTATCCAACCACCATCCACGTCAAGAAATTGGTATAATTAATGTTAGTAGATCGAGCAAAACGAATTTGTGACCTTGAATTTTTGAAGGATGAATATAAATATTTAACAAAATCATTACAAGATAATGGATATTCACTTACAGAGATTAATAATGTTATTACACCTTCTAGGCGGAACCTTAAAGAAAAACCAGTTCTTAATGTTGGTACTGCTTTTCTTCCTTTTATAGCTAATGTTACAGATAGAATTGAAAAAATCCTAATTAAATGTGGCATTAGGACTATTTTTAAACCTACCAGAAAAATTAAAGAACATTTAAGATCACCTACTGACGTGTCAAACTCTTTATCATCTTCCGGAGTGTACAAGTTATCTTGTTCATGTGGTAAAGTATACATAGGAACCACAAAACGTAGCTTTGATACAAGACGTAAAAAACATATGAGATTTTGTAGATTGGGTCAACCATAGAAGTCTGCTGTGACTGACCATGCCCTGGATAATCTAAATTATGACATTCAATTTGACAATATGGAAATATTGTCACGACAAACTCATTATTATGTTCGTTTACAACGTGAATCTATTGAAATATATAGACACCCTAATAATTTTAATAGACAAGAAGAAAATCTCCGTTTAAATAGGTTTTGGCATCTTATAATTAAAAAAAAAGCATAATGATACGTCTTAATTTTGATTTTAATTTTAACTTTTGATATGTCTAGGTTTTTTACTGTGTTTTTTCTAGACCTTGAAGCAAATGCTTTACCAATTATATGTTAAATTACTACAGCACTATAATTTGACATAAGTAGTTGAAATTAAGATTAAAATTAAAAATTACAATACACCATTTAAAAAACCCAAAAAAGATAAGTATTTTATTATGTGTGATAATGGTGAAAGTTTACATTTTCATAACTCGCTTATTGTTTATTATTAACAATACTATAACATTTACTTTATAAATATTGTTGACTTTGGTGTGTCGGATATTTGTTAACACCTCTTTTTACTGAGGAGGATAACAGTAGTTGTTAAAACATTTAAAACTAATAAAATTTGCTTTTAAGTACACAACTTTTTACCTAAACAAGATAAGTTGTGTACAGAATATTATGAACTATTTATTTCGGAATCCGTCGCACCTGACTAATCAGTTTACGAAGACAAGCAGGCTTGTAATAAATTAGGTTCGTATGTTATCAAGCATTTCTCGGGATATTTGTCAGTTCTCGGGAGACAGATTTCTTCCCCATTGCAGAATTTGGATAAACCACCATGATTCTTTGCCGCGGTTGTGTGCAAACAGTTTGTAACACGAATAATATTAATTATCTGTACATATAAAATTATTTAGAGTTAAGCATAACGCCATCTACCCTAAAAAGTGGAAAACTCTGAGATTGGTTTGCGAAACTAAGAAATATAAATATGTAAAATTTTTCAAAAGAAGGCAGTTCCAATTTTAGATGTACCTTGACTGATCTAACCGCTCCTGATGAGTCATAACAATGACAACACTAGTCGGGCGACGCGGTGGTTGGTCGTGACATTAATTTTCTGTAATCTAAGGAGGAAACGCTATACCGGAGGGCTTTTAACAATTTTTTTGTTAATAATTTTATTTCGTACACTCCTTCTTTTTGAGAAATTTTATATTTCTTAATTTTACAAACCGATCTCCAATATTTCCCATTTTTTGGGATAAATGACGTTATGCTTAACTGTCGCTTAGTGTTCCTACATTCACAGAGTTCCGCAAACTCAAAAATCAACGCGGTAAATAAAGGAATGTAATTCTCTAACAAGAACTCTGAATGTATATATTGGAGTTTAATTTAAAGTTTTATCAAGTATATTTTTCCCCTGCGGCAGGAAAAACACGTGCACCCCATTGTTCGTTCGATTTTTACATCGAGTAATGAAACAGCCAGTCATCTTAATTTGCGACTTTGCGTAGTGAAAAAACAAACAAGGTACTCACAAGTAATAAAGCAATGATCGGATGTGTCTAAGGTTACGTTTCCGCCATATTTATACAAAAGTAGTGGCGACAAGCAATTGCGGAACTCTGTCAATATAGGAGCACTACTCTCACTAGTTAAGTTCAGATTCAAAATTTGATATGACTGATCGCTCTTGATGACTTGTAACACAATAATGACAAAACCGGCAGGGTGGTGGTTGATCGTGACATTCTTGTTTTCTGAACTAGAGTTCAGAAAACAAGAGTGTGAAATGGTTAAAAGCCCGCCAGTATAGCTCGTTAGAATAAGGAGTCATACTGGTGGGCTTTTAACCATTTTTTGTTAAAAATTTTATTTCGTATATTCCTTAATTTTTGAGACATTTTATGTGTATATTTCTTAATTTCAAAAACCAGGCTTGAGAGTTATTTTGGGGTAGACGACGTTATGCTTAACTCTCGCTAGTTCGTCTGCTGCTGGTATCCTATATACACTCAGGTTCGAGATGTGCCATACCGAGTTGGTAGAGTAGTGGTGACACGACTTGCTTAGCATTCGGGAGGTAATGGGTTTGATTCACGTTACCGTCTACCTTGTATGAGGTTTTTCAGGGGGTTTTCCTCATACACATGTAGCTGCATGGTCACTGCGTATATGCACACCATGTGCGGCTACTTAGGCGAATGCTATGGTACTATTTTCCCCCTCAGAACTTTAACTCCGTTCCTTCCGATCCTATCACACCTATCCTTAATCCCACCATGCATATATACGTAATGTATGTATGTATGCTGGGAATCCGTGATTGTGACTGAAGAAGCTCGGAAAGCTCGAGCATTGAGGGAATGACATATGTGGCATTTTCCTTTCTTTCAGATCTACCTGATCCTGATGAGTCACAGTAATTACGAAACCGGTCTGGCGGTGGTTCGTCGCAACACTCTCATTTACTGAACTCTTAAGAAGGAAAAGCCGTATTGATGGGATTTTAATAATTTTTTTGTTAATAATTTTATTTCGTATAATTCTTTATTGTACAATATTACATCTATATGTCTTAGTTATACAGGGTGGTCCTTTTAAAGTGTTACAAAGCGATATTGAGAAAAGGCTGATTGAAAATAAATGAAATTTCTAGAGATACAGTTGGTCGTTGGGGGACACTTTTTGACAGAGTAAGTAATGTTTTAACCCTTTCCACTGTTTACCTTTTAAATGTTAAATGGAAAGGTGCAGTTTTCTTTCCAGATTCGTAATCTCCAGAAAAAACTACGTTATGTCACTACGCTAAATTCAACAAAATTGAAAATAAAATCAACTAAAGAAAAAACTGATATTAGGTACATTATTTTACTATAATACATAGATTTTCGAAATGATGACCATTTTGTTCAGAAGCATTGTCGTTGTTTTTTCTACATCCTCCGAGAATTAACATGTCAACTGGGTAAAAAAATATGGTATTTTGGTTAGATTATGTAGTTAATAATTATTTTCTTAGAAAGTTCATGATTTTTTTTTAAGCTATGTGGCACTGCATTGATGATTCACCAGCCGCCACTGTTGCAGTTATCATGACAACGAACGACTTGACAATTTTGACATTGCCAGTAATTTCCTTAAATTATCTTCGAGTTTAAAGTCTTTAGTTTAAGCGACTTGTTAAAATTAGTGTTCATTGTGTTCGTTTATTGTTAGTTAGTGTTAGTTCTGTTCGTTTGTTAATTATCTCTGTTGTTCCTGTTCGTATTTAATAATCTTAGTTGAGATTTTAACTACGTATCCTTAAAATGAATGAATTCAACTGCCAAGTTGACATGTTGTTAATTCTCGGAGAATGTAGAAAAAACTACCGCAATGCTTATGAACTTTGGGCGGTAAGATTTCCCCATTTAGCACCAAAATCTCACATGGCGTTCAAAAGATTAGAGACTAGGAGTCGCCAGACCGGCCAACTCTCATCCAGAAAACGCAGCAGGAGAAAAACCAAAACGAACGATGACATGGCGGTAGGAGTTTTGGGAACAAAAGCTCTCAACCCTCATATTGGTTCCCGAGATCTATCCAAAGACGCCGTAATGTGTAAAACATCCGTTCTCAGGATTTTGCACAATTTTAAATTTCATCCTTACCATATTACCTTACATCAAGAATTGTATGAACAGAGACGGGTGCAATTTTGTCGGTGGTTTCGACAATGGATTAATGAAAACAACTCACTGGAAAACATAACTTTTTCTGACGAAGCAACATTCATTAACCATGGTCAAGTCAATCGTCACAATATGCATTATTGGGCTCAAGAAAATCCACACTGGATGCGAACAGTCGCTAATCAACACCCTTGGTCGATAAATACCTGGTGTGGGATATTTGGCGATGTTGTTATTAGACCTCATTTTTTCGATGGTAATCTTAATGGACAGCGATACTGCGATTTCCTTCGAAATGACTTGCAAAGATTGATGCCAAATATTCCAGAGCAACAACGTAAAGAAATTTGGTTCCAGCAAGACGGCGCACCACCACATTTCTGTCGAGAAGCACGTGCTATATTGAATGACGCTTACCCTAACAGATGGATTGGAAGTGAGGGACCAGTAAATTGGCCTGCAAAATCGCCAGACTTAACCCCTCTTGATTTTTTCTTGTGGGGTTTCGTCAAAGAAAAAGTCATGGTGACTGCTCCAACTACAGCCGAAGACATGAGAGAAAGGATTACGCGTGCAGTTCGTGAAATCACCCCAGATATGTTATTCAGAGTGCGGAATTCTTTTCGAAAGAGGGTTGGTAAATGTTTAAAACAAAATGGTCGTCATTTTGAACACCCATTATAATAAAATAATGTACCTAATATCAGTTTTTTCTTCTGTTGATTTTTTTTTAATTTTGTTGAATTTAGCGTAGTGACATTGACATTGGCATTAAATTATTCATTGATTATAACGTAGTTTTTTCTGGAGATTACGAATCTGTAAAGAATACTACACCTTTCCATTTAACATCTAAAAGTAACCCCCACCCCTAAAAAGTGGAAAGGGTTAAAACATTACTTACTCTGTAAAAAAATGTCCCCCAACGACCCATTGTATCCCTAGATATTTCATTTATTTTCATTCGGCCATTTTCTCAATATCGCTTTGTAACACTTTAAAAGGACCACCCTGTATATGTATTAGAAATAGACTTACGGTTGTTTAGTTCTGGACCACGGCTCACAGAGTACGAGGACACTCGAGCGTTTTATGAAATAAAAAACTTTATGAAGTATATAAATTGATTGTAAGACAAAGATATACAAGGTATGTACATCTACTTATAATCAGGGCCCCCGCAAGGCTGAGCGGTGCACGCGTGCAGGACATTATTTTGGCGTCCTTTATTAATATACGAAATCCAGTTATAAAAAAACTTTTTTTTTATTTTATAATAAAACAACAGACATTTTTTTAAATTTAATTTTTATTGGAAATAATAATTAATAAATTATTAATTAATAATTAAAAAAAACATCTTTAATCCGTCACTTAAAACTACAACTTTTATTAGGTTAAATAGGTGTTTTTCTTGATTTAACGGCAGCAAATTATTTTATTACTTCATCAAAATCGATTTTGTCAACCATCTCCTGCTCTATAGCTAATACTGTTAGCCCAAATAGCCTCTCTTGATGCATAGCTGATCGAAGAAAATTTGTTATAATTTTTAATTTTGAAAATGACCTCTTCCCAGAAGTCACAGAATACAGATACTGGTAAAGTTAAGAGTATTCTTAAGGAAATTGTAACATTTGGCAGAGATGAGGTTAAATTGTGTTCAAATATATATTGCAATATATCCAGAGGATTTGAAGAATGAGGATTGAAAATAACTTTAAAGCTTTAATCTCATTAAACAAAACGTCTGCCTCAATATCAGCCTCCATCTTTACCGCATCAGTAAGCTTCTGTTGTAGAGCTTGGTAGTTCTTTAGGAGATCATCGTCACATAATGTAAAAATATTACTAAAAAAACCAAAAACATTGCCATAATTAGCGATCATATCAAATCTACTATTTAAAGAACTTAGTACTTGATCAATTATTCTTAAAAAAAAATTAACTTTAAACGCGATTTTGGCACTTTGAGGTGCTTAATCCCTATGTTCATAATCAAAAAACTTTGATTTATATTTTCGTCTAGTAGTTTTGATTGCGGGAAAATCTTGCTCTATCTCAAGATCGGCGGCTAATTTTGCCGCTTGTGCAATTATTTCCTCAAAGAAATTATCATTTTTATAATTTTTGAAATGATCGACTAAATTCTTTAAATAGTTTTGACATACTTTAATGTCAATTGTTACACTTTGCATCATTTTGCTTACAATATTAATCGGAAATAAAACATCATACCAAATAATTATACTACAAATAAATTTAAACGTTTGGATATTTAATAGTAAAGAACTTGCTTAATGCCTACTTTCTATGTTAAAAGTATCGTTATCCGCTATTTCTAGAAGACTCTCACAAATTTTAATTAAATGAAATTTTAATGGCTTTATAGCATCTAACCTACTTGACCATCTAGTATCACTTAGGGGTTTTAGATTTAATTCAGAAACATTTTTTTTAATAATATCCCATCTTTTTGTGGAGGAAGAGAAAAAAACGTAAAGTTCTTGGACTATATTAAAAAAGTTTACTGTTTCATTTGATACGTTAGCAGCATCATTTACTGCTAAATTTAAGCTATATGCAGCGTATGGCACAAAAAAAAGCTCGAGGATTAGTGTCCAGTATACGTTTTTGTAAGCCAATATGCTTTCCACGCATATTGGCACCGTTATCATACCCTTGACCTCTCATGTCTTTAATATCTAAATTTAAATTTCGTAAAAGTTCAACTACAAAATTAATAGTCCTTCTCCTGTAGAATCGAATATTGGGCTAAAAGCTAAAAAACTCTCTTGTATTTGAACTTTTTTACAATCATGATTTAACACCACATAACGCAAAACAAGGCTTATTTGTTCTGTGTAACTTCTATCTGGCGTACAGTCGGTAATTATTGAATAATATTTGGAACTACGTACCATATTTAAAATATTATTTTTTACTTTAGAAGACATTAATTCTACAATTTCGTTTTGAATTTGATAGCCTAAATAATGAGTTTTTTTAAAGAATTTTCCTGGGAGTTTTACACTCTACTAAGATGTTCTCTCATCACAGGGTCAAATGAGGAAATGATCTCGACAGCATTAAGAAAATTTCCGTTATCATGTTGAAAAAGTATTTTAGAAGAACCCTGAAATGCCGGGACAACAATTTTACGACTGCAACAATTCTTTCCAGAACATCATGTCAATGTTTTTTTTTCGGTTTCTAAAACCCGTAAATGATGATCGATTACAGTAGTAGATAATTTTAAAATTTTTTCAAACTCATCCATGTATTCATATGAACATTATGTTCAATTGATGTTTCATGACTTTTTATAGCCAACGATAAGTGTTGCCAATCAGAAAAACCATTTGAATCAGAAACAGTATTGATAGTTTTACCGAAAACCTTACTACAGAAGCAAAATATTGAGTTTTTTGAAACTGAATAAATAAGCCAAATTCTCTCTGTTGTTTCACCATTCTCCAGTTTTCTGACAAAGTACGTACTTGAAAATTTTCTTTTGTCTTGATTTGTAGGAAATTGATAATTGCGTCCTATCAAAGGAGGTCCTCGCTTAACCAACCTTCTGAGTTTCTCGTTGTCAATGGTTCTAGGCCACAGACCAGGATCCTCTGATAGAAGAATGGTACTTGTTATCTCGGGGCCCATTTCAGTCAAGGCTTCGGTTTCAGCTTCACTTGTAGCCTCTATTGTTGAGCCGGTGGGTTCGACCGATTCTACGTTTTCACTGAGAGTTGATGTACTCGTAGACGGTTCAATTGCAGGAACAGGTGAAGCAGCGACCGCTTCAGAACATTGACTCTCTAAAGCTTCTGTTTCTGCATTGGAAACTGGAGTTTTCACCAAGAAATCTTTCATTTTGCCAGCCATCTTCTCCCTTTCTTGGGCTCTAATTTTCTTTTGCTCCCGAAATTTTGCGCCAGAAGGTTGTTTTCTCTTATGTGGTTCCTAGAATTAAGCAAGTGAAGCTAATATAAGCTAATATGCTAGATCAATATAAAATGTATTAAGATGTACTAGGCTCAGACAACATTTCAAAAAGAAACGTGGTGAGATAGTTGGATGATAGACGAATAAAATATTTTGAGAGTTTTGGCACTACCGGCTATACCGAAAAGAGATGTTAACTTCGGTAATTTGAATGAAACACCCTGTATATTATTAAGGTAACACGTAAAAGTCTAATTACCTAGATTTTTGTATATTTAATATCATATACCTATTCTAAATGGTTTTTAAGAAATTTTAATTTTTATTTCAGAAATTACATTTGTATTTTTGTCCTATAAACAAGACATTTATTATTTAATTTGAATTTTTATAGGCAATGACTTGGCATAACAAAATTTGTGTAATACTTGATTTAAATTTTAATAGTTAAAAGCTATATTATTTGAAACAATGAAAATTAAAATATCCCAAAAGCCATTAAATCTTAAGAGATTATCCTCGAGTTTTACGTAGAATCTATGTAACTATTGTATAATAATATAAAGGGTGACTATTTACATTGACAACATTTTTAAAATAAACTTTGATATGCCTTAAAAAAACTAATTTTGGATTTTATTACTTTATTAGAATATGTCCAATTATTTATATTATTTTTTGTGTTATATAATATAATACTTACCATTTCACCCTTAATTTAATTTCCACACCAAACACAATAACAAAAAATATAAAACACTTGATCGAATCGAATATTTTCTTTCTGCCACTTTAAAACACGTCTAATTTATAATTTATGTTCTGTTTTCTTGTGTGAATATCAAGAACTGATTAGCTAACGCCTTTCGTTGTTTTAAGTTATACTCCGTAAACCTTTCGAGTCCGAACTGGAAAAATGCAAGTCTGGGCAAGTTTTCACATTTATAGACAACCTTGGCGATTTACGAATACTGCACAATATTCGGATTTGGCTTAAAAAAATGCAATTCTTTATTTACAAAAAAAATGTAAAACCCGAGCGAGCAGTTGAAAACCGAAAGGCGACAAACAGCAAACTAGTTAAATATTTGAATTTTTTAATTCTCTCTCTGTTTTTATTCACCCTGCGCATTATTATTAAAAAAATTTTTATTTTTTTTTTCTGGATTTTTAAATTTTTTTTGCCAAATCTTCAGTTTGGCGCCCCTTTGGGGTGGCGCCCGTGTGCGTTGCACGCGTTCCACGCCCGGTTACGGGGGGGGGGGGGGTGCTTATAATACTACAACGCTTGTAGTATCCTGGAATAGTGTATATGCTGTTTCCAAAAACGAACTTATACCGTGTTTATACTCTCTAGCATGGATATCGTGTAATTTGTTTCGATCTTTACTTGTCATAAATTTCAGAATTAGGTGTAACATAATCATCCAAAACCCAAAGTTTAAAAGAACTGTATTTTAGACCTGGTGTGTGAACTTAATGTTTGGGACGTTTTTAATATTTTCAACTAACAAACTTTCGTTTAAACTTTTTTATGTACACTTCCTTTCAAAAGTTTCGCGTACACTTTCAAAATCAAGTAATCATTTTTCAAAATTTTAGCTGTGTGGATGAGCAATTTTGAGAGTAGGTTAAGGATGATGTTGACAGAATTAACAAAAATTATGATCTGTCCCTCAGAACACAAATTATACTGTCTTACATAATAATTATAGATAAAAACCAATGACTTTTACAAATAATTTTGCAGAAATTAGTAATTATTATGGAAGGTAAGGGAGATTTAATGTTGCTGCATTTTGACTTTTCAAAATTTTAAATGTCAGAGTTGATTAATTAACAACCCTGATTTAATACAACAAAAAATGAGTGTAAAAGCAAGGGTACTTGTAGGTATGATAAAATTTAAAGTAATTTCTAATTTAAATCATTATGGATTGAAAATATTAACTGCAGTGCGCGTTTAAAAATTGTATGTTATACAGAAGCTCGGTTCATATTACGTTAATTTTTGAACACATTTTGTTTTGTTAATTTAAGTCGCAAAGTAACAAATTATCTATTTTGAATTACTTAAACGACCTTGTTTTAAATAAGAATGTTGAAAGACTTCTTTGACATTAGTGCTCTAAGAGTGTAAGGTTGATATAGTTTTTTAATCAAAATGCATGTTAATAAACAACACATTACTTCTGAAATTCACAAAGTTTAAAAGTAAATGCAGACTTTACTCAAATCAACCCCGTATAATACAATCGCCAATTCAATCAGTCCAAATTCCGGATGTGACTGTACCAGATTTAATTTTTGAAAATAGTTATATATTTCGGATAAAATTGCAATGGTAAGTAATTATCATTTAATCAATAATTAATTAATGTTTACACAAACATTGCTTTTCTACAAAGGAGTGTGCTGTAACTGGTAGAAAATATACGTATGAGGAACTTAGGATTAAAGCAGTAAATTTAAGTAAAGCAATAAAAAAAAAATTGCAGCTACATAAAGGAGATGTAGTTGTTTAATGCTTAACATTCCCAATTTGGAATTTGTTTACTTGGTCTCCTAAAGGAAACTTTATAGTAACCACGCTTAATCCGTTAAACACATCAGGTATGTACCTCCTTAAAAAAGGGTTAATTTAACCTTTATGTTTTTTATGCTAAATTATTGAGCGTTAGTATGTACTATTTGATTTGTGAATTGTAAAATAAAATTTTGAAAAACTTGAAAAGATGTTCAATAATTAAACAGCATACTGATTTAATAAAAAGTAATACATATGTATACATAGGTAAATTTGTATTTATTAAACAGAAAGTCAATTAAATTGGATTAATTAATTAATGCAATTAATGCATATCTAGTTTTTCTAGTTTTTCACTTACACGTTCGAATGTAGGTACGGTTATGAAATGCATTCAAAATTTCACAGTATATATATATATATATATATATATATATATATATATATATATATATATATATATATACATAAGTTTTAAACTCAATTTCATTTTTAAAAATAGGTCAAATTTAAATAACAAGAAATAATCAAATGTATAATTAACGGAGAATTAATTCCTCTTATAACAATTTCAAAACAGAATATTGATCAAAGATATCAGTTGTTTCGATTATATACCTCCACTAAAAAGATCTATAGCTTATAAATTGTTAATTAAATTTTATATCAAGTTAGCATTTACATAGAAACAACTATTTTATAATTAAAATGCAAAGCTAATAATAATAAGTGTATTTTTAATGTAAACAAATACATTACATACAAGTGACCTTATCCCTTTAAAACATAGTAATAAAAATGAATACTTGTACGTGCACGAGCGAGTTTAAGCACGTTTGTTCTCTTCTCTTATACTTAACTTACAAAAAACTCAGTTAACTTTTAAATGACACCCTTGGAAATCTATTAATTTACCTTATTTACAAATCTTGTTTTATCAGGTTTTATTTAAAATAACTGTTTAAGGTTAGGTCTTTAACTATATATTAATAGAAAGTTCTTTCAGTTCGTTGGTAACGAATTGTAATACCTAGGGCATATATACTTACCTATGTAAAAAAATTATATCTAATCGTCTTTAGGTAATTACTTAGTTTAAGTCTTGACCTGCCTTTTACTAAACTTTGAAAAAGTTATAATTAATTTATCAAAAAACATAAGGTTTTTAAATAATCGGTTATAGTGTTTTAACTATTATAACTTTATGAAACCTTTTTAAAATCTAGAACTATACAAAGACTTTGATGCAACTATTCCAAGCGCTACCCTATGCTACAATTTCGTATAGTTGACTACACTAATGCAAAATAAACAGATTTATTTTAAGTCACGTTTAAAAATGCATTTAAAATTTTAAATATTGTACAAAAGTGGCATTAAATATTAAATATTCCATTTTAAATTGGATTCAACCACTCCCAGATACGTCAAGTTTGTTATTGTGTATATATTTGTTATTTAATTATTATTCTTCTTAATAATTTTGTAAACAACCACTGAATTGGTATAACACTTAAATGATATCCACTCGTTTTGTCATAATTAAGATAGTATTATATACAATGATCCAGGTACGACCAAGTTTCTAATGCCGTTACTACATAAGGTACAAATAATGAGGCCCAAAATAGTTTCTTGTACCACTTTATACGCTAGAATCTTTTGGTTACAAAAAATAAATAAAACCTCTTCTCTTACATGCTGCTATCCGATAATCAAATAAATTTTCATTGCTCCGTAAAGGATCCCAAATTAATCCAATTGGGGATAAACTGTCTAATAATTGCGTATGGTTTACCGAATGAAAGGCTTTCGTAAACAGTGTATCTTTATTTCGGGCTTTTGTAAATAACAAATGTAATCGGTAACGCTTCTCTCCTGAATTCAAATTTATTGAATGGCATATTTTTTATGTTTGAATAATTTTAATCTTGCATTTATTAACTTTGATAAGTAAAGAAATTGGTCTATAATTATTTATCTCTATTTCCTTTTTTATATAATATTATTGGCCCGCATCAGGTCAGCGAAAGATTTCAGAAAACGAGTTTTTTCAGTAAATTTTTGAGCGAATTTGACTCTTAGGGTGACATAAATTTGACATAAATGAACTTACTTGACCCTATGGTATATCAAAAATATAAATAAACCAATTAGTGGGTGAATAGGGGTGAAAAATAAGCTCTCCCTCACTATCACCGCATGTTACAGGCATGACACTTACTAGAACAACAACTCGTAAAGCCAAAGTGCATGGTACTGACATAACTCAGTGGCGAGGTCGCGAGGTTCACAATCTAAAAGAGCACTCGATACATTTCAACAAAGTCAAAACTAGTAAAAGTATGTTACTAAGCCGCCATACGTCATAAACTAGAACTTAAAATAATGGTATAACAGGACACCAAAATGATCACTCGAAAAGAAAAATACTCACCTTTACCTGAAATATTACTCCAAAAATACTTACGCAAAGCTCACTTACACTTAAGGAAAACTTTAAGCTTCTTTTAAAATCCGCAAAAATTGCGAAACATAATACTCCAAAATTCATTACACCGGGTAAGTCGTAGAGGATTGATTTAAAAAGAATTATTATAAACCCCATAATAAAGAATCGAATGGTGATATTATTTCTCGGAAAAGTCAGCATCCTCAGTAGTTTTCTTCAGAATGTCTCCATCATTTCAAATGGCACCATATGTCGAAAAAGGTATCGTTGAAAAGATTGTTAAAAAAGAAGAAAGTTTTATTACTCCCACCTCTTTTAAGTAATATTCGACTAAAATTATTAAATTTGAAAACCATTGTTAACAAATAAAATTGAAAAGTCGAATTTTAAAATCTATTTACCGAATTAAACAATGTCACACACATGTTTTAATGCCAATAATTGCATTGATTGTATTAATCTATCGTGGAATCATTCATTGTTTAAATTGATAATTTATTGTTCATTATAGATATGTGTTTGTAGATACAAAGTTAAAATATAATTTCGTTAAAAAGTGAATTAACTAAATTAGTGAAATTATGCCGTTTTCAAATTTAGAAGCTTTTGATATGTTAATGGTTTTGGGAGAATGGAAACCAACATACATAGAGGCTGAAAGAATGTATATGGAATATCCTCAACGTGCTGTAACGGGAGCCTTAGAAATTTCAAAATTTCGCGCTAAATTATTCGAGATTAAATTGTTATATATTATTTTTCTAGATAAATAAATGGTTATTGGTTATTTGTATATAAATGTAACTAATATTAAGATGAAAAGCTTGAGTTTGCTTCAATAAGTTATCTATATATTTAATTTGAAAATATTTAAGGTACGCGGCAGTTGCAAGTGCATTGATGCGTTGGAAGGGATGAGACGCTGTCAAAGTAACTGGTAATTTTTTATATGAGAGAGTTATTGTTGGTCGACTGACGCCACAGCACGAGTGACCTTATATAGTCACGCGGCCGTATAAAGTGTGAAAATTACAAATCAGAATTAATTAGTGGTGCAATGAGTAAGAAATAGAAAAATACTTTCCTTACTAAAATAATAAAAGGCTACAATAAATAATAAAAGGTGCAATTTTTATCGACTTGGTAATAAAAAAGATTACGCCATAATTTTAGATTTGCGTTAAAAGTGACGTAATAGTATACTATATCTTATAAGATAACGCGTTTTGTATGCATCAGAGCCGGAATCCATTGTGTTTAAATAGTGAACAATAAATATAAAAGACAGTAATCGATCCAAATTGGTAAATCAAAGTATAAAGAATAATAACTCGAAGTGGTAATGATGTGTAGTACGATTGGGCGTTGCAGTTCGTATCGCTTGTCATTCGTAGTAAAATTAAACAACTAAAGTAATAAAAATTATTATTAATTTTATCAAATACATAAATAAAAAGTAATAATTGACAATTGGAAATACATCAAGCAATTATTTACAAAAACCATTAAATTGGATGTGTGTTAATCCACCACAAAGATCAAAGGAAGATATTGAAAATAACAAAGAGAACGCGGCGCCAGGAATTGCATCATCGGAGGAGCAGCCCAATAACCTATTTGAGGCTTCTTGACCGGTCCAAGAAACGCAGGGTTACGTTATCAGCTTTCAACGAAAGTAACAAGTAAGAACCGTTTCATTGTGTGAATAAATAAAACGTTTATGTTTTTTTACTTACTCTGAACATTGAACTTTGAACATCAATATTAAACGGAAAACAATCGTTTAATTCTGATGAAGATTTTATTGTTACATGTTTTAAGAATGTTATTTTAAATTATAGGTTTGATTTTTATATATGTATTGTAAACAACGCAATGATGCATTTTCGTTCAGATTTTGGATTTCATTAAATGAGTATAATGTTTGATTTACTTGATCACTAAATATTATTAATATTAAAAGCTTATACAAATATTGAATACGTAAATGCAGAAAGAGAAATCAATAGGAATCCAGATAAATAAGCAAGTCGAATTGAGTATAATTTTGGTCAATGATAACAGTAAACATTTTTTTATATTGACATTTGAGCTAGCTGGTGCCTTTAAGTAAGAAAAGAATTCGCAAACGTAAATATTAAAGTTCATTTACTCAAACTGAAATTAAATGGCAAGCGAATTAAAATTAACTGGTAGATGATATCTTTATAAATTTAACCCATTCCGCGTAAATAAAAAGGTAATCATTTACAGTTTCACAAAAACAATAGAATATTTTTATTCAATCCCATTCTTTGTAGCGGCGTGAAAATAACGCGAGTAATAAGCAAGGGTATTACGACCGTTGCAAATTGGCGACTAACGTGGTGGGCTCTATCGATTGACCCATAAAGTGATTAAGAAGTGTAATAAATTAGTATAATAAATAAAAATTTAATTAATTACCAGTGGCGTATTATAAGTTATGAATTAAAACAAAATTTGTTTGTTGATTGCTTTGGTTTAAGTTTTATATTCGAAAAAAGGTTAGATATTATTAATTACCAGTGGCGTAGTTGAATTTTTACTTTTGAATTTTATATAGGAGGTTACAAAGATAGGTTTATTTTTATTATTTTATAGAAGTAAGGTCAGGCTTTACCGAAGGGAAAGTTAATTAAAAGGAACAAACAAATCAAAATGGATACAGAACGAATAAAATGAAGTCGACCAGAGATACCCGAAGAAACGTGTGACAGCCTAGACGTAATACTTAGCGAGGAATATAAAGAAATATCAGTAGCAGAAGTACCAGTTCCACAAAAACCCGAAGAATCAATGATGATGAATATATTGAGTATATTATTGGAAGGACAAAAGAAAATGGAAACAAAACAAGAGAAGATAGACAAAAAATAGAAATCAGTCAAAGGGCGAGTTAAGAGGAACTAAAAGAATTAAAAGTAATTTTGAAAGAAGAAATGGGACGTCAAGTAGAACGAATGGAAGAAAATTTAAGGTAATGCAATAATGAAATAATGACCAAGAGTAATGAAGAAATCAAGAAACAGAAAGAAGACACAGATCAACAAATTTACATACAGAATAGAAAAGTGAAGCAAATTGAAGAAAAACATGAATACGCTAGAGCTCAAATAGGCTGCACAATAGGCGAGATAGGAGTTAAAATATACGAAAATGAAGAAAAAGTATTGGAATTCGAACAGCAAATTACTAAACATAAAGACGATATTATCACCTTGGAAGAAAAATTGTACGAAAAAGAGCAAACTGGAGGAAAAGAAAGGACAACAGTAGTATACAGATCAGAACACGGGGCACCACAACAACAAAAGTCTGATGGAAATATAAGGACCATCCACCCAATGAATTTTATAGAGGCATTAGAAAACTACCTGAACCAAGCGGAAACGAGCGAGGAGGAAGAATAAAGAGCAGCAATGGACTTATTAGAAGGCAACGTCAACGCACGGGAAAATTACATCGTTTTGATTGGACGGATTTTGTTCACTTTCAAGAAGATTTTATAAAACAATTTTGGTCGAAATAGGTGCAGGAAAAAGTTAAATTAAGATTAGCCACCCCGCGAATATACAACGCAAGACAGGGAACATGTGTGGACCACGCTTGGTTTTGGGTTAGCAAGACTATAAATTTACAACCACCAATCGAAGAACATCTGGTAGAAACACTAGTCAGACATTTTCCCAGAGATGTGGAAAATATAGTAATTGGATCTGGAGCAAAAAACATTGACCAACTTACTAAATACCAGACCAAGCAACGATAGGACAGATAATAGGAGAAATGTGAACCTCGCCAATTACCACAGAGGTGTCCGAGAAGGAGAGTGACGATGATGAGGATCAGGAGAGAGTCACCGCCACCAAGACAAGAAGAAAATAGAAGACAAAGGAACAGCGAACAGTCAGAAGAGGAGAGAAGAGAGAGATCGCTATCACCCACGCCATCGGAAAACTAAAGGAATCGGGCCGAGATGCTCCCACTCGCCTCGCAAGGAACTTATAAAGAGGAGCAAATACAATTACTTAATTTTGTGAAAGCATATTACCAAAACTCTCAGGAAAAATAGTTGAATATTTTGAATTTAAAAGATCAACACAATGAAGAAGGAGAAAACAACCAAATTGAATCAACGATCCGGAAACAAATTTGAATACGGTAGATAAAGAGGAAGAAACGACTTACCACCCAGTTTTGAAAGGAGTGTTGGAAGGGGTTAATCAGAACATATTGATCGATACTGGAAGTCAAATAAGTGTTATCCCAGAAACTGTGTTTATCAAATTAAAGGAAAGGAATCTAAAATTAATAGTGTTACCTGTCCAGGGAATTACTATGCAAGGTGATGAATAATATCGAGGACCAGAAGAACAAGAAGGGGTTGAAGGAGCGATGGAGCAAATTGAAGAAAGAACCTCTCAAAAGCCCGAAATAGCGAACTATTTTGTTTGTGGACTGAAAATCAAAAACGAGGTACCGGTTTTGCAACAAAACCACTAGAGACCATGTACAGTAAGAGAAGCAGTAAGGAAGTCAATGGAATATTAGTCGATAAAATAATTGAAAAGTTGCAATCACCGTACTAAAATTCCATTGTCACTGTACCGTTTGAATGGAAAAAATGTTGTTTTTTGCTTTGACGTGGTTTCTATGTTTGTCTTCGAATGAATGTTATTAATTCAAAAACAAGGAGGGGGTACTGTAACGGGAGCCTTAGAAAATTCAAAATTTCGCGCTAATTTATACTAGATTAAATAGTAACATGTTATTTTCCTAGATAAAGAAGTGGTTATTGGTTATTTGTATTTAAATGTAACTAATACTAAGATGAAAAGCTTGATTTTATTTCAATCAGTTAAATACATAATTTGAAAATATTTAAAGTACGCGGGAGTTGAAAGTGCATTGATGCGTTGGAAGGGATGAGACGCTGTCAAAGCAACTGGTAGTTTTTTTATATGAGAGTTGTTGTTGGTCGATTGACGCCGCAGCACGAGTGACAGTATATAGTTACGCGTCCCTATAAAGTGTAAAAATTACAAACAGGAATTACTTAGCGGTACAATAAGGAAGAAGTAGGAAAACACCTTCCTTATCATAATAATAAATGGCTACAATAAATAACAAAAGGTGCAATTGTTGTCGAGTTGGTGATAATCAAAAAGATTACGCCATACTTTGAGATTCGCGTTAAAAGTGACGTAATAGTATAAGATAACGCGTTTGTAGATCAGAGCCGGAATAGTGAAAATAAACATAAAAGACAGTAAGCGATCCAAATTGGTAAATCAAGGTATAAAGAATAATAAGTGTTAATGATGTGTAGTACGATCAGGCGTTGCAGTTCGTATCGCATGTCATTCATAAAAAACTTAAACAATTAAAGTAATAATTTACAGTTGTAAATATGTCAAGTAATTATTTACAAAAATCATTAAATTGTGGGAAGAAACTTGGATGTGTGTTAATCCACCACAAAGATCAAAGGAAGATATTGAAAATAACAAAGAGAACGCTGCGCTAGGAATTGCATCATCGGAGGAGCAGCCCAATAAGCTATTTGAGGCCTCTTCACCGGTCCAAGAAACTCAGGGTTACGTCGTCAGATTTCAACGAAAGTAACAAGTAAGAACGTCTTGATTGAGTGAATAAATAAAACGTTTAAGAAATAATATATATATATATATATATATAATAAAACAAATATTTTTTTCTATAAAACTCTCTTCTTTTTTAACGATCTCTTCAGCAATACCTTTCTCGACATATGATGCCACTACGTTCTCTGATTTAACACCCGTTAAAATCAAATCAATAGAAATTAAAGAACAACTTTATTTGTTGTTCCCTTCACACATAGTTAACGAATTTTCTTATAGGTAAAAAATTAAATATAATAAAGTTTTTTTTGAAATCAAAATCGTAAACAGATCTAAATTTGAAAATATTATAGTTCAAGAATTTGAGTGAAATACAATTCAAGACAAATGAATTAAAAATGTAAGCAAATTCAACATTCCAACTAGAATTAAAAAATTCTCAACCTCAGGACCTCAATTTTATATACAACCACATATTAAGGATTTTAAAATTTCTTCTTTTTTAGCTGACATTTAATGTTTGATTTCAAGAAATGATGACAAAACAAAAAATCTGCTTAGATCCAAATATACTGACATTATCACAAACTTCATACATAAAGAAAAAGATAGAGTCATTTTTTTAAATAACTGCTTTCAGAAATGCAGGAGACTTCCAAAAAGTCATCATGAATTAATAACTATTCAGAGTGAAAAGGGTAAGGCACAGACACAGACACAGACACAGACACAGACACAGACGCAGACGCAGACACAGACACAGACACATACACAGACACAGACACAGACACAGACACAGACACAGACTCAGACACAGACACACACACACACACACCCACACAGACACAGACACAGACACAGACACGGACACTGACACAGACACAGACACAGACACAGAAACAGACAGACACAGACACAGACACAGACACAGACACAGACACAGACACAGACACAGACACAGGCACAGACACAGACACAGACACAGACACAGACATAGACACAGACACAGACACAGACACAGACACAGACACAGACACAGACACAGACACAGACACAGACACAGACACAGACACAGACACAGACACAGCACACACACACACACACACACACACACACACACACACACACACACACAGACACAGACGCAGACACAGACACGGACACTGACACGGACACGGACACGGACACAGACACAGACATAGACACAGACACAGACACAGACACAGACACAGACACAGATACAGACACAGACACAGACACAGACAAAGACAGACACAGACACAGACACAGACACAGGCCCAGACACAGACGGACACAGACACAGACACAGACACAGACACAGACACAGACACAGACACAGACACAGACACAGACACAGACACAGACACAGACACAGACACAGGCACAGGCACAGGCCCAGACCCAGACAGACACAGACACAGACACAGACAGACACAGACACAGACACAGACACAGATACATACACAGACACAGACACAGACGCAGACGCAGAAACAGATACAGACACAGACACAGACACAGACACAGACACAGACACAGACACAGACACAGACAGACACAGACACAGACACAGACACAGACACAGACACAGACACAGACACAGACACAGACAGACACAGACACAGACACAGACACAGACACAGACACAGACACAGACACAGACACAGATACAGACACAAACACAGACACAGACACAGACACAGACACAGGCACAGGCCCAGACACAGGCCCAGACACAGACAGACACAGACAGACACAGACACAGACACAGACACAGACAGACACAGGCACAGGCCAAGACACAGACAGACACAGACACAGACACAGACACAGACAGACACAGACACAGACACAGACACAGACACAGGCACAGACATAGACACAGACACAGACACAGACACAGACACAGACACAGACACAGGCCCAAACACAGACAGACACACACACATACACAGACACAGACGCGGACGCAGGCGAAGGCGCAGACGCAGACGCATACGCATACGCGTACGCATACGTATTCGCATACGCATACGCATACGCATACGCATACGCATAAGCATACGCATACGCATACGCATACGCATACGCATACGCATACGCATACGCATACGCATACGCATAGGCATACGCATACGCATACGCATACGCATACGCATACGCATACGCATACCCAGACGCATACGCATACCCAGACGCAGCTCCACATGTTTGCAAAAAATTGTTGCTTGTGACAGACACAGACACAGACTCAGACACAGACACAGACACAGACAGACACAGACACAGACACAGACACAGACACAGACACAGACACAGACACAGACAGACACAGACACAGACACAGACAGACACAGACACAGACACAGACACAGACACAGACACAGACACAGACACAGACACAGATACAGACACAAACACAGACACAGACACAGACACAGACACAGACACAGACACAGACACAGGCACAGGCACAGGCCCAGACACAGACAGACACAGATAGACACAGACACAGGCACAGACACAGTCACAGGCACAGGCACAGGCCCAGACACAGACAGACACAGACACAGACACAGACACAGACACAGACACACAGACACAGACACAGGCACAGACATAGACACAGACACAGACACAGACACAGACACAGACACAGACACAGACACAGACACAGACACAGACACAGACACAGACACAGACACAGGCACAGGCCCAGACACAGACAGACACATACACAGACACAGACACAGACGCGGACGCAGGCGCAGGCGCAGACGCATACGCATAGGCGTACGCATACGTATTCGCATACGCATACGGATACGCATACGCATACGCATACGCATACGCATACGCATACGCATACGCATACGCATACGCATACGCATACGCATACGCATACGCATACGCATACGCATACGCATACGCATACGCATACGCATACGCATACGCATACGCATACGCATACGCATACGCATACGCGTACGCATACGCATACGCATACGCTTACCCATACGCATACGCATACGCATACACATTGGCATACGCATACGCATACGCATACGCACACGCATACCCAGACGCATACAGACACAGACGCAGCTCCACATGACACAGACAGTTGCTTGTGGCTTTCAGAGACAGAGGCATAATGATTTGCATCACCACAAATGTGGCTGTTTCTACATTAAAAAACCATCGCGCGTGAAACATGCCTCACAGACACAAAATATTATTCTCCGGAAGACACATGGTGCAACCCAAAAACCACTGGAAAAATGCTAATCGATGTTGATAGCTGTCTTCAGGTTTTGAAGCTTATACTCGTTGTAAATGGCGGAACACAGACACAGACACAGACACAGACACAGACACAGGCACAGGCACAGGCACAGGCCCAGACACAGACAGACACAGACACACAGACACAGACACAGACACAGACACAGACACAGACACAGACACAGACACAGACACAGACACAGACGCAGACGCAGATACAGATACAGATACAGACACAGACACAGACACAGACACAGACACAGACACAGAAACAGACACAGACACAGACACAGACACAGACTCAGACACAGACACAGACACAGACACAGACACAGACACAGAAACAGACGCGGACGCAGGCGCAGGCGCAGACGCAGACGTATACGCGTACGCATACGTATTCGCATACGCATACGGATACGCATAAGCATACGCATACGCATACGCATACGCATACGCATACGCATACGCATACGCATACCCAGACGCATACGCATACCTAGACGCAGCTCCACATGTTTACAAAGAATTGTTGCTTGTGGCTTTCAGAGATTATGGTATAATGATTTGCATCACCACAAATGTGGCTGTTTCTACTATTAAAACAACCATCGCGCGTGAAACATGCCTCATCAGAAAACAAGTGATGTTCTATTATGGTGCAGCCTAAAAACCATTGGAAAAATGCTAATCGATGTTGATAGTTGTCTTCAGGTTTTAAAGCTTATACTCGTTGTAAATGGCAGAACACAGACACAGACACAGACACAAGCACAGGCCCAGACACAGACAGACACAGACACAGACACAGACACAGACACAGACGCAGATGCAGACGCAGATACAGACACAGACACAGACACAGGCACAGACACAGACACAGACGACAGACACAGACACAGACACAGACACAGACACAGACACAGACACAGACACAGACACAGACACAGACACAGACACAGACAAAGATACAGACACAGACACAGACACAGACACAGACACAGACACAGACACAGACACAGACACAGACACAGACACAGACACAGACACAGACACAGACACAGACACAGACACAGACACAGACACAGACAGACACAGACACAGACACAGACACAGACACAGACACAGACACAGACAGACACAGACACAGACACAGACACAGACACAGACACAGACACAGACACAGATACAGACACAAACACAGACACAGACACAGACACAGACACAGACACAGACACAGACACAGACACAGGCACAGGCACAGGCCCAGACACAGGCCCAGACACAGACAGACACAGATAGACACAGACACAGGCACAGACACAGACACAGGCACAGGCACAGGCCCAGACACAGACACAGACACAGACACAGACACAGACACAGACACAGACACAGACACAGACACAGACAGACACAGACACAGACACAGACACAGACACAGACACAGACACAGACACAGACACAGACACAGACACAGGCACAGGCCCAGACACAGACAGACACATACACAGACACAGACACAGACCGGACGCAGGCGCAGGCACAGACACATACATAGGCACAGCATACGTATACAGCATACGATACGACATAAGCATACGCACAGACGCATACGCAGACGCATACGCACGCATACGCATACGCATACACATACGCATACGCATACGCATACGCATACGCACGCATACGCATACCAAGCATACGCATACGCATACGCATACGCATACGCATACGCATACGCATACGCATACGCATACGCATACGCATACGCGTACGCATACGCATACGCATACGCTTACCCATACGCATACGCATACGCATACACATTGGCATACGCATACGCATACGCATACGCACACGCATACCCAGACGCATACGCATACCCAGACGCAGCTCCACATGTTTACAAAGAATTGTTGCTTGTGGCTTTCAGAGATTATGGCATAATGATTTGCATCACCACAAATGTGGCTGTTTCTACTATTAAAACAACCATCGCGCGTGAAACATGCCTCATCAGAAAAAAATATTATTCTCCGGAAGTTATGTTCTACTATGGTGCAACCCAAAAACCATTGGAAAAATGCTAATCGATGTTGATAGTTGTCTTCAGGTTTTAAAGCTTATACTCGTTGTAAATGGCAGAACACAGACAGACACAGACACAGACACAGACACAGGCACATGCCCAGACACAGACAGACACAGACACAGACACAGACACAGACGCAGACGCAGACGCAGATACAGACACAGACACAGACACAGGCACAGACACAGACACAGACACAGACACAGACACAGACACAGAACACAGACACAGACACAGACAGACACAGACACAGACACAGACACAGACACAGACACAGACACAGACACAGACACAGACACAGATACAGACACAAACACAGACACAGACACAGACACAGACACAGACACAGGCACAGGCACAGGCACAGGCCCAGACACAGGCCCAGACACAGGCCCAGACACAGACAGACACAGACAGACACAGACACAGGCACAGACGCAGACACAGGCACAGGCACAGGCCCAGACACAGACAGACACAGACACATACACAGACACAGACACAGACACAGACACAGACATAGACACAGACACAGACACAGACACAGACACAGACACAGACACAGACACAGACACAGACACAGACACAGACACAGACGCGGACGCAGGCGCAGGCGCTGACGCATACGCGTACGCATACGTATTCGCATACGCATACGCATAAGCATACACATACGCATACGCATACGCATACGCATACGCATACGCATACGCATACGCGTACGCATACGCATACGCATACGCTTACGCATACGCATACACATACGCATACGCATACGCATACACATAGGCATACGCATAGGCATACGCATACGCATACGCATACGCATACGCATACGCATACCCAGATGCATACGCATACCCAGACGCAGCTCCACATGTTTGCAATGAATTGTTGCTTGTGACTTTCAGAGATTATGGCATAATGATTTGCGTCACCACAAATGTGGCTGCTTCTACTATTAAAACAACCATCGCGCGTGAAACATGCCTCATCAGAAAACAATATTATTCTCCGGAAGTGATGTTCTACTATGGTGCAACCCAAAAACCATTGGAAAAATGCTAATCGATGTTGATAGTTGTCTTCAGGTTTTAAAGCTTATACTCGTTGTAAATGGCAAGAACGCGACACAGGAGCTGTTCGTGCATGGCTCGCCATACCGTCGTACTGGAGGAGTCCATATTTTGTGCAATTGCGCAAATACCTGTAGATATATTGTTTTCCAAACGTAGTAGAACTTCTTCTTTAAACTCTACTGTATGTGCTATTCTTAGACGAGAAGCACCAACGGGACGCTTAAGGTTGCCACTCTCTAAGGTGATGATGTATGGAAGAAAAGGTTGTATTGTGTGG